>JAJAGP010000581.1:0-123463 GCA_025084515.1 Ancistrus triradiatus | reverse complement strand
GTCTAAAAGATTAAGACCAAAATCAAGTTATTGTCGCTCTGTAATTCTGGTGTTTATTGCTGTACTGTACAGTTTCTTTTGGATGAATGTCAGTATAAATCTGGATGTAATACAGTAAAAGTATTAGAAATAAATTATCAGAGGAGAAAATATTTTATACTGCGATATTTATGTTTGAATACTCTGAAGACATAGCATTATTACTCTTAAGTATATCACCTTCTGAGTGTTTTCAACTTGTCATACACTGTTCTTTTTTTGTGTGTGTTTGTGTTTTCTTAGCTGATTATTCTCTATTTTTCTTTTGAACGGTTATGAGTCTTGCCTGGATTATTGATCATTGCTTTACAGAATGAATAGTGCACACGTTCGATTTCTTTTATATCGTAGCACCTACACTGTACTTTTTACCGCTGAGCAATAAAAGTGAAAACGATTTAGGCTCTTTTGTGTCTCATTAACAGAATGGACAATGCCGTTTGGATCTGCGTCTGTGAAACTATGTTATTGGGCTGTAACTACAGTGGTGATTGAAAGACTGTGAACCCTTTATAATGTTCTATATTGCTGCATAAATGTAACCTAAAACGTCATCAGATTTTTACAGATGTCCTAAAAGCCGATAAAGAGTACCCATTTAAGCACGAGTCAAAAAATCATACTTGATAATTCATTTATTGGGGAAAATCATCAGTTACATAACTGTGAGTGGCTAACCTGAATTATGAATTATACCAGCAAATTCCAAAGGAACATATCAGGACATCTGTCTATGATCTGAATCTCAAGAGAAAATGGGTCATGCAACCTTAAGCACACAAGTATGTTAAAGAAGGCCCAATCCTGACTAGAGGAAATCATGAAACTTGGAAGCCGCTGGTATAGTGGAACACAGTCAGAGGCAAGTGGACAGAACTAGAATGGAATTTAGAAGCAAGACTCCTCTCTGGTATTACACATCCTGAAATTCGGGAAATTGGGAAACTGCCATAGCTGGTGGTGCCATAGCTGCCATAACCCAGTGGTGATGACTCCTAGTCTACACATGGAACACCACTCAGTCGCACAATCCGATGGACAGACCTCACCTTGGCAGAGGTGCTAGAGAACTAGAGAATCTCAGTAATGGGAACAAGTGCTATACCAGCTGAGCCACTCTGGTTCATATCCCACCTCTGATGAGGTCTGTCCTACCACAGACCCGGTCTTCATGACTTGAAGAAACTCTGAAAATGGATGGATGGAACGCCCTTGGTGAATCAGAAAACAGACAGATAATATGCAAGATCCTGTTGCCTTGGTGGGTGTGGTGGACACTTGTGTCATACAGATACGAACTGAGGGCTCCTGCACAGTGAAAGGGAGAGAGGACTCCTGCCCGATAGAACTGGCATGCAATCTGACCAACAGACAAACCTCACCTTGCCAGAGACGGGATATGAACCAAAGCGATTCAGTCTGCAGAGTGCTGGTTTCCAATACTGATCATCTCTCGTTCTTATACTGCCTTTGGCAAGATCAGGTCTATTGATTGCGTTGCATGTCTTTACCACCCAGCTGTGAACTGGCTTCTGGGGAGCGTTGAGGAGCATTGAGGAGTCTGTCTTTGTTCATTGTTCTGTTTTGCTAGGGACATTTGTATAAGGCTATGACTCAGAAAATAAGGGCACATGACCTTAGTCATTCCTGGGCAGTCGTGGGATTTGATTTCACACCCTTCCAGTGACTACTTGCAGAACCTAAAAGTTTTTTTAAGGACCATAATATTTTTCAGTAGCTAACGACTTACTTGACAGAGCAGTCCCACAAAAAATATTCCACAACAGAAGAAGACACACAACCATAACATACCCAGATTCCCCTTCATCCATAAATCCAGAATCCATGAATATGAAAAATATATGAGGAATAGAGTCTTATACACTCACTGACCATTTTATTAGGTAAACCTTTTCAACTGCTCGTTGACGAGTGTCACATGGTAGCAACTCAATGCATTTGGTTCAAATCGAGGATCAGAATGGGGAAGAAATGTGATTTAAGTGACTTTGAACGTGGCATGTTTTTTTGATCTACTGGGATTTTCACACACAGCCATCTCTAGGGTTTACAGAGAGGGGTTTGAAAAAGAGAAAATATCTAGTGAGTGGCAGTTCTCGTGACAAAAATGCTTTATTGATGCCATAGCTCAGAGGAGAATGATCAGACTGGTTCAAGCTGATAGAAAGGCAACAGTAACTCAAATAACCACTCAGTATAACCAAGGTATGGAGAAGAGCATCTCTGAATGCACATCACGTTGAACCTTGAAGTAGATGAGCTACAGCAGCAGAAGACCACACCAAGTACCACTCCTCTCAGCTAAGAACTGAAAGTGTCACAAAAGCTCAAATCATCACACATTGATTTCTTGAACATGACAGTGAGTTCACTACTAAAACAGCCTATCAAGTTTAACAGGATTTGGTTAACTTTTCCCAGTTCTGTTAAACAGGACGTTGACCAAAAAGTTGACCGAACATTACCATCCTCACATCGTAGTTTGGATATTTTGCACATAGTGTTTTATTTTAAACAATAATATTGATTAAAACACAAAATGAAAACATTTAGTTTCCAGTACCATACTGTAGAATACAGGAATTCTTATCTTCTTACCTATCTTTTATAAAACTTATTGAAACACTTACCAAAAAAGGAAATGAAAAATAAAATAAAACTGTACAATTTTTTTTTAAATGCCTTTCAAGACTGTGATTCTCTTATCTGTCAGGTGAGGCAAGGGTTCTGTCGTAGTAGTTTTCTGTCATTCAGACGTGAATTAGATATAAATAAGACATTTTTATTTGCTATGTTTTATTTCATAGAGGGGCAAAACTATAAAAGTAAACAAAACTGCCCTGCTATGTCATTTTTGTTATTTACTCATTACAGTATTGTTATTTAGTAAATCCAAGGATTTACTTTGGATCTCTTAGTTGTTTCTTGCTGCCCAACTCAAATCCAGTCATCCTTTACCAATCAAATTGACTGCTATTTATCTTAGAGTGTTTTTTTATTTATTCATTTAGTGAATATGTTTGGAAATCACTGTGGTCAATTTCCAATCCGGAACAGGGAGTTTGTGAAGAAACTCCATCCGGTTGGTTCTCCATCAGCGGCTGTGTCCACAACCGTATACTAGCCTACTATGTAGTATGCATTACACTGTCACTACTGTGCTGTTTTAGGATGCTACTGTATGGAGTAGTATAGTGCGGTTACGGTTTTGAACGTAGCCAATAGCGTTACAGGCGGCCACAGAGAGTCACACTTCAGGCTAGTCAATGTGGCTGCAGGATTGAAAGCCGGTCTTGTTCGTGCTTTGACTTTGGACATTCGCGTGCGATTTGAAGACCCACAAAACGCTACGTTTGAACACTTCTTATCCCTAATGTGTGTGTTATTCTTCTGACGACTTCGTTTTCTGGGTAAGAGCTGACTATTAGAGTTTCTTAGAGAAAATGGCGGATGTGGCTACAGCCGGCGTGGAAAAGAGCCTCGATGACTTTTTTGCTAAGCGGGATAAAAAGAAGAAGAAAGAAAAGGGAAAACCGAAAGAAGGCACACCCAGTGCACCAATCTCGGTGAAAAAGACAAAGAGGGAGAAGGAAAAGTCGACGAAAAACGAAAACCAAGACGCGACCACCGAGAAGGTAATCAAAACTAATCGGAAGGTTAGCTGTCATAAAATCAGTGGTTGCGTCCCAATCTGCGTAGTGCCATACTCGGCAGGGTGCGCTTAGATTTTTTGCCGCGTTATTACTTTTACACACTACGTAGCCCTAAGTACGCTATTTGGGACGCAGCCTCAAAGCGCTACTTAGCTTCCATGCTAGCGTGTTCAGCGTGGAGCCTACCATGCTAGTCGAGTTCGCCTGTAACAAACTAATTCATCGTCTGTATGGATATTAACATGGCGACCAGTTTATTAAATGTGTCTGTATAGTTGCTTATAGCAGTTGGGTAGCTACGGTAGCTCTCATTAGTTCAGTATTGAGAGCTGACATTCATTCTGGCCGCGTTTCACAACACACACTACTGTCCTTAACAGTATGTTAACCGATCTGTTGTGTACTAATTTAGTGGTTACTACCTAAGAGGGTAGTATGCATTCCTGGAGCTGCCTGTGGAGACGTTGTCATTTGTAGCATATGGCACATTTCTGTCTTGTAACCTAATGTTTCGTTAAGTAATTTATTAATGTACTGTATTTTTACCACATAAAGACTAAAACGAGGGATATTATAACCAGTTCTTTGGCGTACTGTTTCCAGACCCTGAATGCGACAGCTGTGACTCAAGTCGCGTACTTGCGTACTAGACAGTATGTAGAACCATGTGGAGTCATCGTGTCAGTTATAGCATATGTCGCATTTCTAGCTGGTTACCTGATTTTCGTGAAACGCTTTGTTGTTTTTGATAGTTTGCACTTAATTCTGGTATATATAGACAGAGTATGTGAAGTATTTACTGATTTGACAAGGCGTGCTGTTGCTCCTAATTGTGTAGGTTAACGGGTGCGTTCCGACACGCGTACTACCGTACTAAACAGTATGTGAAGATATGTTGAGCTGTAACTGGACGTACTCTTTAGTACAGTAGTGTGCAGTTGATACGCATCCTGTGTAGACATTGTCATTTATTGTTGGTAATTAGTGACAATTTGACACTAATTCGGGTGGGTAAATTACGAATTGGAGACTAAAAGTGGTGAAATGTCGACTCTGACCTGCTGTTTCTCTCAGTTGTGTAGACCAATGGTTATGTGATCTTACCACCATACTACATAGTATGCTAAAACGTTTGGTGAGAACGCTTCTCAAATAATCAGATTCAGTGCGGATATAAACTTCAAACTTTAATGTTAAATCATCAAATCATTAATTTTCTCGAGTACATACTATGTAGAAGTGGTAGCCTAGCGGGTAAGGTACTGGACTATGGACCAGAAGGTCCAGGGTTCAAATCCCATCTCTACCAAGTTGCCACTGCTGGGTCCTTGAGCAAGGCCCTTAACTCACAATTGCTTGGACTGTAAGATTGTATAAATTGTACGTCGCTCTGGATAAGGGCGTCTGCTAAATGCTGTAAATGTAAATGAGTACATACTGCGTTTGTCACCACAAAGTGTTCGCTGCCTTTAATCCCGGCGTTGCCCGATCTGGCGAGAAACAAAACGCTAAAGTCAATGGAGAAAGAGGCCAAATAAGCCAAGATTTTTAGAATACGCTGACCTGGCAACCATAGGGGAAGGCTCGTGCACATGCGCAGACTGAAAACACCGATTACATTTTGGTAACTGGTATGCATGCTATGAGTAACCCTAGTACTGGAATAAAAATCCATCTCTCTTTATTGGATTTCTTAATCTGAATTCAAGAGGATGCTGTGTATGTGTGCATGACCACTTGAATAATAATCAGATAACTGCAGAAAATCTGACTATGATTGGATTATGTGTATGTAAACGCACTCATTGTAAGGTCAGAACTGACTGTTTTAGTAGGGTAATGTGTCTATGGGGACCCTGCCTGTGGGGTATGTCAGTTATAGCATATGACAAATTTCTAGCCCGTAGTCTGATTTTTGGTGAAGTAATTTGCTTTTCACTATTGGTAACAAAAAGAAGAGGGACGTCCAAAAAGAAATGTACATATTAAGTAACTCTCTCTAAGTAGTGAATCCTAGGAGTTGGCAACAGAAGTAAAGTGCAACATTAAAAGAACATATGTGGGACTGTGGTAGCCTAGCGGTTAAGGTACTGGACTATGGACCCGAAGGTCCAGGGTTCAAATCCTACCTCTGCCAAGCTGCGTCTGCTGAATGCTGTAAATGTAAATGTCAACATGCATTAAGTAGTTCTAACTTAATATATGTGTACTAAAACCAAGTGACCTGTACTGTGCCCGAGCATGTTTGATCCCCAAAGTCCAGTACGCATGACTAATGTGATCGCTCCGTACAGTTGTACAGCGACAGGGCTCCATATTCTGCTGGCTTATTTTTCCATCTTTGTGTTTCTTGCCAGACAAAGCAACATGTTCACTTTGGGGAATTTTGTCTGCGTTAAGGAGTGACTGTGTTGCCAGCCGCACTCCGAGGGAGTGCTCGTAGCGCATATGGTCACATTTTCTGGCAACCTTTAACAGATGGAAACCAGCTTGGTTGTCCTGTATGTACTGAAACTTAGAAATGATTAATAATAGTCGGACACATAAAAGAAATCCACAATTTATTTAATGGACTGTTCCTTTCCTCAAAAGCTGAAAGGTTTTGCGTAAAGTCCTTGAATACAGGAGTCAACGAAGGTAACAAAAATATTTGTTGTGTTTCTATCACACACTATACAAACTCATTTACCTTCCAAACCACGAAATATTGATAAATTAAGACATTAAGCCGAGAGGGGGAAGGAGTTTCCAATGTGAAACGAAGTTAAATCCGCTCTTTACTCGTGATCTAATCATGATAATGCATAGCATCTATCATTGTTATTGCTTTTATAAACACATTCTGGTAGCATTATAATTGATTTTATGTATTTAAAATAATACTTACTATAAACCATTCTTCCAAAGTGCTGATAACAGTTTAAGGTAAATTTTGGCTACTAGGCCAAAAGCTAAAGTATACTCTATCCTTTGACAGAACGCTGATTTGAGTTTCCGTTTCTTCCACTGGTAATTCACCTGGTTCAGCCAATCAGATTTTAGAGCTGGAACTATCCTTTTTATAAATGCATAACTGCGTTGGTGGCGGTAGTGGGCTCAGCACTGCGGTAGTCCTCACATAACTGCAGTATTGTGGGAATAGGGTTATCTTCACAGCCCAGTCCACATATTGGCCTATTTATTAAACCTGTGTTAACTTTGAAATAACTAATACTAGAGGATGAAGGTTGTTGAGCCCTTTGCCGCTGCATGGACCAAACTTGTCACAAAAGAGTTATTACACAGTCGCGGTGTTACGCTGTGCTGTAACCATATGGTCAGCTGTTGCTTGAATCCCAGCTGGCATATTCCCTAGATCTCTTCTAAAGTAGGGGATCACACTCTTTGTACAGCTAAACCCCTTCAGCCCAAACTGGCCTCATGTACTCCTTAAGATTTACATGGGATCGCATCCTAATAATTTGTAATCCTGTTACAGTTTTAGCTATTTAACTCCAAAACCTGGAAGGCGTTAAATAAATACTTCGTACAGAATGATGTAGCTAACCGTAATCTACATTTTTTTTTGACACATGCTAAGACGGTACTATCTGCATTCAGTGAGCACTTTATTAGGAGCACTGGGTCAGCCCCCCGATGCTCTCAGAGCAGCTTCACTTCTCTGTGGCATGGATTTCACAAGATGATGTAAACGTTCTTGCTCCGTGTTGACTTGGTTGCATCACGGCTTTTTTTTGCAGTTTCAGGCGCTATTTAGGGCTGTCAGAATGGAAATTGGATTATTTGTGGGAAAAACAAGTTAAGCGTCCATTCGAAATGTAGAAATTGTATTTCTGATCATTTGTAATCTGTACCAGGAATGATTCTGTAATCTTGTACAATCGCTTCAACCCCTCCTGGGTCCTAATGGACTGTGAAAAAACAACGGGAACAGACGAACATCATTTTGGAAGAGTCCAGGCAAGACCAAGGCATTTGAAAAATTGCTGTGTGATTTTAAAAAACAAAAACAAAACATGTTTATTGTTCAACTACAACCATTTTGAGTCCACGTTCTCCCATGAGTTTCGATTCCAAAACAGCCATTACTAAAACTAGTGATAGACATGGTGATAAGTACAGATATCAGTCTACTTGCACACTGGTAGGATATAAAACAGATATTCGTTTTTAAAGCGGGCAAAAAAAATAAAGACAAATGGACAGTGAAGTCCAGGCTTCATAGAGCCTATGTGCGACATAGGGGATACAGCGCAACTATGTGGTGTCTTGCACCACTTGGTACTTGCACCAATGTTATATACAGATGTCTGGGAGCAACCAACATCTTTTACCACCACACTGTGTTGGATCTTCTTCTTGAAAGGACTTCATAACATTTTTTCGTTCTTTCAACTGACAACGTTTTTTTGTTGAAAAGCCATGTTTTCTTTGTTACCTAGCACTAACAGCTTGTTAAGGTCTGTAAGCACTCCCTTTTAACTGCACACTAATTAGCACTTGTAGACTTGTATTTGCTTTGCTCAGCTGCACAGAATGTTAAGGTTTGGCATTTGGCGTGGTCTGCTGACACGCTCACAACCAAACATCTGACGGCGTCACACATTTTATAACTGCAAAAGCTTAGCTGAACACCCGACAAGCTATTAGCTGACATCTAGAGCCAGTAATCTCTGTGCTACCCATTTGTCACTGTGCTTGGTTGCTTTGCAAACGTTCAGTATTTTGATTGCAGAAGTACTCGGATTTGTGTGCATGCACCTAGTGTAAGGGCACATGTCTGTAACATTCATGACTGGTGATGCATCAAAATGTTTTCTGACTGAAATAGAAATTCACAACAACGAAAACCAGAAAAGTGCTGGGGATAATAAGAGAGCTTCCAATAGCTGCTTTAAAGGCGTACCTTTTTATACTTTTCAATAGCTGCTTTAAAAGCTAAAAGCTAAGTGGCTGGCCAAAAAGTATTGGCACCCCTGCAATTCTTGAAAATAATACTCAATTTCTCAAAGTCATAAAATGATTGCAATCACAAATTGCTTTGTTTATTAGTATCTTCCTTTATTTTGCTTGCAATGAAAAAACACAAAAGAGAATTGAAAAAAAAGTCAAATCAATTATCATTTTACACATTTGCCTAATTTCCAAAATGGGGTCGGACAAAAGTATTGGCACCCTCAGCCTAATACTTGGTAGCACAACCTTTAGACAAACTAAAAATGCGAACAACCGCTTCTGATAACCATCAATGAGTTACTTACAATGCCCTGGCTGGAATTTTAGACCATTCTTCTTTGGCAAACTGCTCCAGGTCCCTGAGATTTGAAGGGGGTGCCTTCTCCTCAAACTGCCATTTTGAGATCTCTCCACAGGTGTTCTATGGGGATTCAGGTCTGGACTCATTGCTGGCCACTTTAGAAGTTCTCCAGTGCTTTCTCTCAAACCATTTTCTAGTGCTTTTTGAAGTGTGTTTTTGGGTCATTGTCTTGCTGGAAAGACCCATGACCTCTGAGGGAGACCCAGCTTTTCTCACACTGGGGGGGGTCCCTACATTATGCTGCAAAATTTTGTTTTATTGCACTTAACTTTTCATAATGCCATGCACACGGTCAAGCAGTCCAGTGCCAGAGGCAGCAAAGCAATCCCAAAAACATCAGGGAACCTCGCCATGTTTGACTGTAGGGACCGTTGTTCTTTTCTTTGAAGGCCTCATTTTTTCCCCCTGTAAACTCTATGTTGATGCCTTTGCCCAAAAAGCTCTAATTTTGTCCTCATCTGACCAGAGAACATTCTTCCAAAAAGTTTTGGCAACTCCAGCCTGGCTTTTTTTATTCTCTGGGTCAGAAGTGGGGTCTTCAAAATGGGTTATCCTTACCATAGAGTCCCTTTTCATTCAGACGCCGATGGATAGTACGGGTTGACACTGTTTGTATAAAAACATCCCGTCCACACAATGCACTGTTTAAAACAAAAAACTTCGCCCACCATGATACCCTCGACTGCAGGGCAGCTTGAACTTGTTTGGATGTTAGTCGAGGTTCTTTATCCACATCCGCACAATCTTTCGTTGAAATCTCTCGTCATTTTTCTTTTCCGTCCACATCGTAGGGAGGCTTTAGCCCACAGTGCCATGGGCTTTAAAACTTCTTGATGACTCTGCGCAAACGGTAGACGCAGGAACATTCAGGCTCTTTGGAGATGGACTTGTAGCCTTGAGATTGCCCATGCTTCCTGGCAATTTTGCTTCTTCAGTCCTCAGACAGTTCTTTGGTCTTCTTTTGTAGCTTTCTCCATGCTCAATGTGGTACACCCAAGGACACAGGACAGAGGTTTGAGTCAACTTTAATCCATTTTAACGCCTGGCTGCAAGTGGAGATTTAGTTTATTGCACCACCTGTTATGTGCCACAGGTGAAGTAGTAACAGGTGCTGTTAATTACACAAATTAGAGACAGCATCACTGATTTTTCAAAGGGTGCCAATACTTTGTGTCCACCCCCTTTTTTATGTTTGGTGTGGGAATTATATCCAATTTGGCTTTTTCCATTGAAGACAAATTAAATGAACATTTTAATTTCAAAGCAATTTGTAATTGCAATCATTTTCTGGAGAAATGGAGCATTAAATGCGTACAGAAATGCAGGGGTGCCAATACTTTTGGCCAGCACTGTACCTTTTTATACTTTTCAACACTAGCAAAATAAATTAATCCTGTATACAGCAAACATCAGAGATGTTGAAAAGATTGCAGAAAAAATCTCATAAAGTCATGTCAAATCTGTCAGTCAACAGTGCATTATTTTACCTTTGTCTTGGTTTCATTTGGAAGTTCGCTTGGTCTGCACCAAGGTTCGGATATCATGTTCACCCTAGTGGTTATCCGATACTGGTTTTTTTGTTATAATTGCCGATATTTAGAGAGCAGGGCGACCGATCATATAAGCTGATATCACGTTGTTTTTTTGCAGTTTAATAAAACTAATAATAATAAATGAGACAAAAAAAATTGCTGAATTTAATAGTAAGATACTTATTTAAGCTAGAAATGCACTGTCCTCTTTGGCACTCTGGTCGTCTTTTATTAAAAAAGTAAGTTTTAAATTGCACTCTTAACAACCCTATTTACCCAGATAACAGCATCTTCTTGTTTCTGGGAGCAAAAAATGTGTAAATACATATATAAAAAAAGGGTTAGAGTAGTGCATATGGTAATCCCAGTCCTGGTAAGAGCAGGAAGTTGTAATACTGGAAACAAACATAAATGGTTCCACCTTTCACTGAATGTTTTCTCTCAGCATCTCTTTACTTTAGTCACTCAGTAGTCCCAGTTTATGAGGTGCAAGTTGTAACGAAGGAAACAAAGTTTCTCTGCTGTTTTTGAATGTTGGCCTCTTGAGCTCAGATATCGGTCGAATCTGATTATCTTAAACTGGCATTAATCGGTCTCTCTAGTTTACACTTGTTTCTAATGACCCTGCACTAAACAGAACAATCGCACCAGTTTTTGTGTGATGGGACCAAACCTCCCAAGCGTGAACAAATAAAACAATACTTACAGCCTTTGATGTGGCAACCGTCTTCTGGCTGCCTGGAAGACATGTGACTATTAAGAGTAAATGCATGTGGTTATGCAGATAGTGTGCATTGAATCCCTTGCTGCACCATAACCTAATCCAGTAGATCTAGAAGGTGTTTAGTGGAACAGCACACACGTCCTTTATCAAATAACTGTTTATTTTTAATTGATCAATAACCATTTTGTTAGGTAAGCAACATTACTCAGTAAATCCGTCCAGCATGATGACTTGAGTTTTGCAGTCATAGGCAATACTCTGTGATGTTTATTTCTGAGGGCTTGTACACTTGATGAGCAGCTTATGCATTGATTGTATCAAGTCCACTCTTGGCCTTGCTCTGAGCCAATGTGTGTTATTTGTTAGAGACCCAATTCCTTGCTTATGTGTCACAGATCGAGTCATCACTGTGGTTAAATGAGATTCAAAAACCCGTAGAGGGAGCACAGTGATATCACTACGAAACATTTATTACGTTTTTTAAAACTAAGGACTAGTTTCAAATGAAACATCCAAGAAAAACAGCAAGAACAGATGGCTGGAACACAAACACATGCTAAGTAAGAGATTTTGTTCCTGTGCTTTTTCCGTTGGCAGGAGGATGAGGAATGGAAGGAGTTTGAGCAGAAGGAGGTCGACTACAGTGGTCTGAGACTTCAGGCCCTGCAGATAAGGTAATGGATAATCTCCAACACGGAAAGCTGAGTCATGCAGAGGGCAGTTACTATGCCCAGGAACCATCTGGCTAATTTGGTGGTGTTTCAGTTAAGAGTGTGTGATTATGTATTGCCTTCTAATGTCACTCTCTCTGCACAAGAGTCAAAAACAAGCCTCAAGGTTTTTGAATCGTTCTGCAAAAAAGTGCCTGATGACAATTTCCTTGCGTTCCGATTTCCTTTGTTGATGTTTATATTGAGGAAATTGGTTATTAGCAACAATTGATATCCTGTTAACAAAAGCAAGCTAATAAAAACACACCTTCTAAACGCCTAAATTATTGTTCTGGATAAAGTCCCGGAAAATATCGAGACCTGGTCAATATAGCACATCCCTACTAAATGATGTAACACCCTTCCATATGGGCCAATGGTGTGACCAATTCAAATGATGGGAATTCTTGCATCTCTAACAGTGATGAAAAAGAAGAGGAGGAGTATGAGAAGGAGGAGGTCGGAGAGGATGGTGTGGTTGTTGTGGTCAGTGGAGATAAAGTCTCTGGTCCGTGGAACAAGTCTGGACCACCTCCACCATCTGCTCCTGAGGGTGAGTGAATAAGTGCACAACAAGTGAAGGATAATGCCTTTTTCCTTACAGTCATACATGTAGAACAGCCTGTACTACCTCAGACACGGCCAAATTGGGACTGAGGTGGCACAGCAGTTAAGGTTTTGGACCATGACCCAGAAGGTCCAGGGTTCAAGCCCTAGCACTGCCAAGCTGTAACAGTTGGGCTATTAAATTGCAACCTTTGGTTGGAAGTTTTAAAATTGAACAAATTCGTAGATTCAAGTCAATCCAGATCAGTTGATCACCGTACAACATGCCTGCATGTGATGCTTGACCCATCCGGCATTAGTGGGACTTCACATGCAGACATGATGGATTGTGTAAGGGATGAAAGGTGGGTTGAGGGATCATCCCCAGACACTGCAACAACAACAACAACCCCCGCTGGCCCTGCAATGGACTTGTCACACTTGGGGCATGCCTACGCCTGCACCCCGTGTTCGTTCTCTGGATGCAGGGTGCCTTAGCCACTGTGATCAGTGAAATGCTGGAGGCTGTATTTAATTACAGTACATATTGATCAAACCTGGTACGATCTCAGCCTTAGTTTGGTGGTTTGAGACTTTTATTCCTTGTTTCCTTATACAGAAATTATACTAGCAACACAATATAGCTCCTCTGTTATACATTTGGATAACAAGTTTGCCCTCTGATTCACGAGGAGGATGGGGCACGTCCTGAGACCAAAGAAATTTTAGTCATGCTAGTGTTAAGGACTGGTTTAGTTCATGTCTTAAAAGGTCAAGAAAAGGTCAGCTTGGTAACATGTTTATCAGCTTTTTGTCACATGCGGAAAAACATTATTCCATTGTTTGTATTACGCTTATTTGGTTGGTAGTACTAGACTTTGAAGGCACCTGGTACTATTAACTTGGGTTTTCTGTATTAAACAGTACTGTAACGTTTTGCTTCCATCTGTACTCAGTGTTGGAGAATGTAGTTTGTTATGAAGTATTTTGTGTATTTATACCTAATTTTCTATTACAGGTCTTGACCAAAATGTGCCAATTTCTTTGAGTTGCATTTATTGGCATTTATTTAAATATGTTCTGTATATAACCCTATCTCCTGCTACACATCCTGGAGAGGTCAGGATTAATTGCTTCTTTCCCATTGTCGTAGATGGAGGTTGATGTTTTAGGCAGCAGCGTTGACCATCTAACTGGTTATTCTTTCTGTTTTCTAGAGGATAAAGAGGTGTCGGAGGCAAAGCCTGCCGGTGTTTATCGCCCCCCAGGTGCCAGATTAACCACAGCTAAGAGAGCACCAGCTCAGGGGCCCCCGGAGATCTTCAGTGATGCTCAGTTCCCCTCACTTCTCGCCACTGCCAAACACGTGGAGACTCGCAAGTACGCTGCTACTCTTTTATCTGGGTTAATCAGAGTGCTGTGAGATCACTGAAAGTAGGCCAGCATTGGAATGTTATGCAAGCCAGTTCACAAATATATTTTCCGTATTTATGATAATGAATACCCAAAAATCTTCCCAAGTGCCAAGAGATTTGAGAGATGTAAATGGGACTAAACATCAGTCTTGGTTTCATTTATGAAAACTTTTTTTTTTTTTCCTGCTTGGTTCAAATATATCCCACAATGCATTGTCAGCTCGGTAATGGTGGATGAGAGGACACCCAACTGGATGTATAATGTTCAGAGTAATACTGTTATTGTGTTACTCAGGGAAGTTAAGATTTTTTTAGGCGAGAATGTAGTTGTTTATAATTCAACTCTTCGCTCAGTTTATCAACATAGCCTACATAAAAAATGCTCAGACGATTTCGGAGATGTGACGTAAAGTTATTACCTTATTATGTGTTATTTATTCAACCTGTATTCGAAATATGAATTGTCTGATATAAATTGAAGTTTCCTTCTTGTTTGGGGCTCGCTTATGTTTGGGAAGGTTTTTATTCATGCTTAAATGCGATCGGTTCGTTGTTAGACGTAGATTAAACTATTCAATGGAAAGTAAAAGATCTGAGCACTTCGTCCACCACTGACAGGCTTTATACAAGATGTCTTAGGTTTTTATCTAGGTGTAAAAATTAAGCTGTCTTGCCTCCATAGCCAAGTACGCTGCTGTTCCAGATGCAGAATAACCAAACTGCATCCTCTTGTCCTCTGGAGAATATACTCGCAAGTCCAACTTGCCAAGTCCAGACTAGGAAGTACGCAAGTCCAAAGTTTGTGTACTTAGTATTGAGAAACGGCCCATTTCTTTTTATCAACAAACTCACACAAATATCTGGACTGACCTGCTGCACTGCTTGCAGTCATCTGTATATTTTATCGGTCTCACCCCTAGACTGATAAAATAATATACATAATGTACCCATGATTGCTCCCTAGTTCTTCATTTGGGTTTTATGGCGATGGGCATACCTTATCGGTGCATTATTGCAACAAACTGTCTTTGAAACGTTGCACCATGACTGTTCTCTTTAGGAGCCCATGCTTTCGAAGTTTGAATTTTTGCTCCAATTTGCGGACCTAAACAAAAATTCAAACAGACCATTTGATGTCCGAATAGTTCGAGTGAACCGCTTTGGATTCCGGCGTAGTAAACAGAACGTGTCGATTACCGACCCAAGCCTTCTACATACCAGATGTGTCTTGCTCCAACCCCTTACTGCAGACAGCCAACGTCCCCGGGTGTGCTAGGTGTCGTTTTAATTATTGTTTGCATAACTTAAAATATTCTTAACACACAGACCAACTCAGAAGATTTAATACTATGACAACCTGCCTACCAATTTTCAGCCGTCTACATGCAGCCATTCGCCAGACATACCGAACACAGCTGACCGCCAAGTTTGTTTACTTAAACAACCACACCTCCCCAACTATTTTGCCTTTTGAAATACACTTAGGATGTAAACTAACCTTTGATTTTGGCATAGAAAATTCACTTAGTCTAAACAACTCCATGATACTGTTAAACTGCAGATAAAATGTCAAAGTCCTTTTTTCGCTTGCTCACATCGTCTCATAAACATCCATTCATTTCCAATGTTCTTTAGCCGTGCACTCACTATACAACAGGAGATTCCGTGTGAAGTCTACGTAAGATTTCGCCTAAGGGAGGGCTCTCGTAAATCCACCAAGTTTGACTAGGTCGGGATCCTGAAATATTGATTGGTTAGCGGTTTTAGTCAGCCAGTAACCAATAGGCAATATATGAGGTCACCAAGGAAAAGGGCGTCAGGCGGCTCGATTAGCCCTTTGAGTGATTTACAGCTCTTCCAATGACCAGCTCTCGAATGACACCTCAGACGGCCAGAGGGGGGGAGGGGTTTAAAGGGCAGTAGAGGCCTCATTTTCAGGCTGTTTATTCAGATAAGTTGCAGAATAACTCTAAAATGAGACTTGTATTTGTTCTATTAGGGGTTATGGCCTAGTTTGAGACGAATGGTGATCAATACTAAAATAAAGCTGTGTAGCTCTTGAATACTTTGTATCTGTTTTGGATTTAGCTTCACAAGTCCCTGGTGAAACATCAAATGTACAGCATGGATCATTTTCAATCACCAGCATCCACACACACATTATAAAAATTTTTTAAATGACCCAAAAAATGTTTTTTCTACTTTTTATTCTGTATTTGATCTTCCCAAATGGATCCTAAATGATGAAAATAGAAGCCAGGAAGTAGTTTGGCCCAAGTGTTTACTACAATTTAAGCCCTGAATGATCATTGTGCTATATGTAAAACATAAAATAACCGGTGTTCAATTGTAATAATGCAAATCGCTTGAAAGTGAGATGAAATTGGGCATCAGTAGGCTAAACACTCCACTAGTGACACGAGTTACTTGAGTTACTCAGACATGACTGACCTGTGACTGCCATTGCTTCTTGTTTCAGGGACAGGGAGATCGAGAAGACGTTTGAGGTGGTCAAGCACAAGACTCGTGCCAGAGAGGGGGACGGTTCCGGGGCCGTGCAGCATTTACAGTTAGACAACCAATTTGCTGTTCTTGGGGATAAATAAACATCGTTATGTCCTCCCCCCCTCGGCCCACTATCAGTGGTGCAGTCCGAACGAGTAGCAGGGCAAGATGAACTGCCGCTGTGCTGATGCAGTCCTGACCATACTGAAGATGCAAAACACACACACACCCACACACACCCTTATGTACTGAGTAGTCATTGCCTTTTATTTTCTCCAACATACTCAAGAAATAGGCTGTGGCAGCCATCTATATCCACACATGCAGAAATACAGTAGTGATCCAAATGGTAATTTACATTCACACAGTAGGATCTTCTCAATAGTCGTGTTCTGTCTCACTCGTACACACCCTACAAAGACATTCGGACTGTTGCCCTGAAGTATTTCTCACACACTTGGCTGGCCAAGGTCCTCTGTTACCAAACACATTTGAAAAGGGCTGCGGCAACGGGGACTGAGTGACTTTAATTTTCTCCTTTTTATGACGATGGAAAAACTTTTGCGCTGGTGGCTTCACTCCGAGCGGCGGTTGGTTGGCTAGCTGTGCAACATGACAGCAGCTAAACTCTGAGGAACCCCTTTCTGAGGACGGACCCTTAACATGTGATCGATTTAAGGACTTCTGTTGAAATACATGCATATTGTTGTGCTTCGCTAAATCATCTGAACTCCCGAATGAGTTTTCTTTCTTTTATTTTTGCGCGAGCAAGCCGGGGTTTTTTTTGGTTCAGGCCATAGTGAGGGGATAAGACTACCTCAGTTGCAAATCTGTGGTTACCGTGTCGACAGAGTCCTAGGGCCTGGTCACAATCCCAGCCAAAGAGGAGCACTTCACTCTTCATCCTAAACTTGATTGTTCTCTTTCCTTCCGACGCTTCTGGGACTCTCTTACTATCGCTCGACAACGTTGAAAGGCTTACGGTCTTTGTATGACTTCTATTCAAAGTGGCCTTACTGTTAATAAAAAAGCATAGTGATGGAAATATATAAATATATGAGTGACAGAAACGTATATCATCATGGAGGACGCTTAGTGTGTGGTAGGCTGCTGCTTACCCGAGTTGTAACCACTTTGAGGAGTTAAAACCACCTTTCCTGCTTCCTTGTAACTGGATTATTTAGTAAGTTGTAGTTTGAAATGATCAGATTTTTTTTTCTGGACACAGAGAATAGGCTCAGTGTTTGGACTTGCAATGCAATAAACAGTCATTTTCAGGCTTGTGCTGTGTTCAGAAAAAGAAAAAAAACAATCTTATATTGATTAACTCCCTATGACGTGTTTCCTTTTTCCCTTCCCTTCATACTACTACCCTTTACGATATACTTTTATTTGACTTCATGATTGGCAAACCCATTATTAAAGCTTAACCTTCTGAAGTGGCTTTACCTGGGTGTTTGTCCTGCTTTCTGAACCTAAACTCGTACTGCCGGTATTTTTCAGTCCAGGTTATAGTCAGTTGTCGGTTGGTGCTGAGGATGTGGGTTATACATGTACAACATTTAGCAGCTTTTGTTATCCAGAACAACTTACAGCTGGTGTAGTTTTCAAATATATACAGGGTGGGCCATTTATATGGATACACCTAAATAAAATGGGAATGGTTGGTGATGTCAACTTCCTGTTTGTGGCACATTAGTATATGGGAGGGGGAAAACTTTTCAAGATGGGTGTTGACCATGGTGGCCATTTTGGATCCAACTTTATTATTTGTAATGGGAAGAGGGTCATGTAACACATCAAACCTATTGAGAATTTCACAAGACAAACAATGGTGTGCTTGGCTTTAACGGAACTTTATTCTTCCATGAGTTATTTACAAGTTTATGACCACTTATAAAATGTCAATGCAACCCTCTTGACACACTGATAGCAACACCGCAGAAGAAATGCTAGCACAGGCTTCCAGTATCCGTTGTTTCAGATGCTGCACATCTCGTATCTTCACAGCATAGACAATTGCCTTCAGATGACCCCAAAGATAAAAGTCTAAGATCGGGAGAGCATTTCTTCTGCGAATGACAATCCAACACAATGGGCAGCACTTTGAACACATTTTATAAGTGGTCATAAACATGTAAATAACTCATGAAAGAATAAAGTTCCGTTAAAACCAAGCACACCATTGTTTTTCTTGTGAAATTCTCAATAAGTTTGATGTGTTACATGACCCTCTTCCCATTGGAAATAATAAAGTTGGATCCAAAATGGCCGACTTCAAAATGGCCACCATGGTCAACGCCCATCTTGAAAAGTTTCCCCCTCCCATATACTAATGTGCCACAAACAGGAAGTTGATTTCACCAACCATTCCCATGTTATTTAGGTGTATCCATATAAATGGCCCAGCCTGTAGTTTAAATGGAAGTGAGTTTAAAGCCTTGGAACTTGGCAGTGCTGGGATTCTTAAATCTTCTGGTAACTGATCTCCACCATTGAGAATAAATTGTGCCCATTGTTTGTGTGAGTACTATATTTAAAAAATTATAAATCAATCCAAGTGGCTTTGGGCAAATTTTGATTCATCCTAAATTAAAAATAACTTGGTTTAACTGATCTTTGGAAATGGATTACAATGGAGAGTGGTAAACTCCTTGTACTTTAATGAACAAGGAACTGAGTATCCCATTGTTGGTACTGAACAGCTGAAAGTCGGTTATTGCTTCATAAAACAGAACAGCCTTTCCTGTTGTAGTATGCCAGGTCAGGCCATGCAGCATACGTTTGCCAGGATAAACCAGAATGTGTTGATGGCGTTCTACACTGGACGTGTTGCTGTTTTTCCTTTTTAGGCACCACTGCACAAAGCAATAGCAACAGCAAATCTATATCGGGACTCATTTACATCAGTATAGGTTCTTCTAGAAACGGCATAGTTTCTCTACAAAGTATGTAGAGAAACAGATTGTAGGACTGCAGAGTGCATCTATGGTAAGTGGAACTGATAACATGAGTGCAGAAACAATGAGGTGTACCTAAGAAAGTGAACGGTGAGTGTATATAATGTTACTTTTTAAACTAAGTGAGGTTCCTGGGCAAATCATGTACAGGATGAGGAATTGGCCAATCCACGATGGAGATATCAGATCAAGATGGGCCAGTTGTGGTAGATTTGGCATTTAGCAGACGCTCTTATCCAGAGTGACTTACAATTGATACAATCCAAGCAATTGTGGGTTAAGGGCCTTACTGAAGGACCCAACAGTGGCAGCCTGCACAGGTGGGATTTGAACCCTGGACCTTCTGGTCCACACCACAGTTCCACAATTTGGCATCTTTTTCAGGTACATCCCTCTGGACAGAGACTCCAGGGAGGACCGAGGACCTGCTTCAGAGATTATACAATTGGCTTGGGATCATCTGGGGATCCCCAGGAGGGACTGGAATCTATGGCTGGTAATTGAGAAGTCTGGGCTGACCTTCTCTGTGTCTTGCCACCATGACCCTCACTAGTAGAAGCAGATGGAGTACAAAGTGAAGCAATGTTTTTATACTGTGAGAAAAACACTCGAGGTTTGTACACTCGTTCCTGTTCCTCGTCTTTACTGAATGAGTCACTACATAGCTAAAGGTTACTGAAAGACCAACAAACAACGAACAGGCATTGCAACTTTATTAGCAAATAACTTAGTTTAACACAATACACAGCACGATCATGTGGTTTAGCCGACACTTTACGCTTTAGGCATGCTGTTGCTGTTTAGTATCTGATGAACTGCAGTAAGCATTGTGACTCGGTAGGTTGAAAGTCATTATTTCTTCATTTCCAGGATGCCGCTACCGGGGCCTCTGCGCTTGGCACTGCAGATGTTGCAGTACTGTCCACCCAGCAGCTACCAGAACACAGACACATGATTGGCTAGCATTCCCAACTAGGTAGATAGATGTCTTTATTTCGTCAGGGATATTCGACTTACCGTTCCTGATGAGGGCAGACACTCTTTATGGAACATGTGCCTGCAGTGGAACACCACCACACTAAACTGCTGAGCAGTGTCTAAAAAACAACAGAATTTATAACCAGCTCCATGCTGTAGAATAAAAGGTTATAAGCAGCATGATGAACCAAAGATCAATCAGTACTAATGTTACAAGAGCGAAAATATTTGACTGGCTAAAGTAATGGCTAAAATAACAATAAAAAAGAATTAGCTTAGAATTAAAGTTAGAATTCTGTTTATTTAATAGTACTTGGAGTTGATTAAGCCAGTTAAATAATTTCAGTTGTTTAGTGCACTACTAAAATCAAAATTCAGCATGTTTATTAATGTAAATGGTAATTAGAATGAGTTTGCTTAGTATTACAATTATAATCCATTCATCCAATTCAATAGTAATTATTTAGATAAGTACCAAAGTCAGCATTTATTCAGACAACTTAATAGTAAATGCAATTACTGTGCCGTTTAATAAACTTGTAATTTATACAGCCAATTTAATAGTGGAAAGAATTTGATTGAGAAACTGGTTAGAGTTGAAGATGAGATGGATGGAGCAAAAACAAGGATTAGAGTGGCCAAGTCAAAGCTCAGACCTTGGTCCATGAGAGTGGGCTTGATCATCAGCGTTCTCATTTGTTTACATTTACAGCATTTAGCAGACGCCCTTATCCAGAGCGACTTACAATTGGTACAGTCTTACAATCCAAGCAGTTGTGGGTTAAGGGTCTTGCTCAAGAACCCAACAGTGGCAGCTTGGCAGAGGTGGGATTTGAACCCTGAACCTTCCAGTCCATAGTCCAGTAACTTGACCGCTAGGCTACCACAGTCCCAACCAATTTGACAGAGCTCAAGCAATTTCTCCAGGAAAAATGGATAATACTTTTAGGATCCATATACACAAAGACGATCAAAACATATCCTGTAACTGCAGCAAAAGGTACTGATCCAAGGGGGTGAATTATTGTGCAATAAACATTTTTTTGTTTACTTAACCTTTTGTAACAAGAAAAACAAATCATATTTTCACATTCAAATTGCAACGAAATATGTCAGTCAAATGCTAAGCAGCCCGTTAAAAGTTCTAATAACCTTTTAAAAAAATATATAAAATGTTTTAGAGGTAAACCTACCGGACGGTAATATTGTGACATGACATGCTTCACAGATATTCTCCTCTATATAGGAAAGAGAGAGAAATTCAGCTCTGCATTAATAATGCACATTACTGGCTTGTTTAATGGCATGTCACAATAAAAAAAATGAATGAACTTACCATCCACTCGAACTCCTTTCATTTGTGTTCTGTGCATCTTCTGCAGCAGGGAGAGGGAATCTGCAACCAGGATCTTCTTACATCCCTCTCGCAATAGGATCTAAATGAAGATCCATTGAGATGGACATAAATGTTAGGTCTTTATATCTTATCAAGGACTGACAAAAGTACCCGTTTCCAGGTACCAGATTTACATAGTGGAAACACAAAAAAGCCGTGCCAAATCATGTCGACTCGAGTAGGTACCACATAGTGGAAACACGCCTTTATATGGATGTTATTCAAGTCTGAATGACAGAACCTGCGACATTTTACGAAAAATGTGGGACACTAAAGCATTTACCACTTTGTAATGTTGCCATTACTTCTCACAACACTTAAAAGACGTTTTGGCCCAAGGATACCAATCGATTTAATTGTTTCAAGTGTTACTTTAATTCGTCCTGCTAACACGTGGTACAATGGGGCAACAAAGTATTTAGTCAGCCACTGATTGTACAAGTTCCCCTACTTAGAAAGATGAGAGATGTCTGTAATTTTCATCACAGGTACACTTCAACTATGAGAGACAAAATGAGAAAAAAATCCAGGAAATCACATTGTAGGATTTTTAAATAATTTAATTGTAAATCATGGTGGAAAATAAGTATTTGGTCACCCACAAACAAGCATGATTTCTGGCTCTCACAGACCTGTAACTTCTTCTTTAAGCTCTTCTGTCCTCCACTCGTTACCTGTATTAATGGCACTTGTTTGACCTCGTTATCTGTATAAAAGACACCTGTCCACAGCCTCAAACAGTCAGACTCCAAACTCAACCATGGACAAGACCAAAGAGCTGTTTGAAGAACACCAGGAAGAAAATTGTAAGACCTGTAACCAGGCTAGAAATATGTAATTCAATAGGCAACAGGTTTTTGGTGTGAATAATCACAACTGTGGATCAATTGTAAGCATACAGACATTGATAATCTCATCTCCTTATCTGGGGCCCCACACAAGATCTCGTCCCTTGGGGTCAAAATGTCTGAGAACGATGAAGCAAATATCCCCAGAACTACATGGGGGACCTGATGAATGACCTGCAGAGAGCTGGACGCAAAGTAACAAAGGCTACCATCAGTAACAAACTACGCTGAGAGGACTCAGATCCGGCATGCCAGGCGTGTTCCCCCCTGCTTAAGCCAGTACAATGTCGAGTCCAAGAGCCCGTCTGAAGTTTGCAGAGAGCATAATGGATTTGATCCAGAGAGTATTGGGAGAATAACATTGGTCAGATTCACCAAAATAAACTTTTTTGGTTAAAAACTCAACTCGTCGTGTTTGGAGGAAGAAGAATTCTGATTGCATCCCAAGAAACCCAACCACTGTGAAGCATGGGTTGGAACATCCTGCTTTGGGGCTGTTTTTGGCAAAGGGGACAGGAACGACTGATCCGTGTTAAGGGAAGAATGAACGGTGCCATGTATTTGTGGTTTTAAGCCAAACCTCCTTCCCATCAGTGAGAGCATTGAAGATGGAACGGGCTGGGGGCTTCCCGCAGACAATGATCCCAACACACCACTTGGGACGTACAGGAAACGTTTGACCAACAAAGGTATGTTACTAAGTATTGAGTGGAACTTCGTTATTGACCAATACTTATTTTCCCCCATAATGTACAATTAAACTATTAAAAAAAATCCTAACATGTGATTTCCCTGAATTTTTTTTTCTCATTTTGTCCTCTCATGTTGAAGTGTAGCTATGATAAATTACAGACCTCTCTCATCTTCTGAGTAGGAAACCTGCACATCAGTAGCTGACTAAATACTTTTGCCCCACTGTATATCAACAATACGCGGGGCGTCCCTTTCTTCCAAACAAGACCTGGAATACTAAATTCATCGACCACAATCGTTTCCACTGTGTGGTGGTCCATCCTAGATCCTAATTCCATCTGAGGCCCCAGAGAAGTATATGCTGCATCTGGACTGGTTACCTAAAGGCTTCTGTTTTGCACATTAAAGCTTTAAGTGCATTTTGTGATGTAACTCTACTGTCAGTGGCTTGATAAAGGTTTGCCCAAAGTACTCTCCCTTGCCCCTTGTGGTGTAATCATCCACTTTATATACTTATAGTTGACTGGGGCAGCTCTAAATTTTAATTGGTGTCTAACTTGTTCAGAAGGTGCCGTAATTATGACTGTACTGAAAGTCCACTAAGCTCCTGTTTGTCTTATGCAAGGTTGGACCATATTCTGAGCATTGGGTGGCGGCTAAAAATGACTAAGTGGATACCTGTAGGTTTTAATCCTGCAGATTTTTTGACTAGCGATCCTGAGATTGGGATCTCCATGCCTTCTTTGATGCGATGGATCAATCAGAATGGGGTCGACAGCGTTTCCAATGTTATTCAGCAACCCTGTGATGAAAGGTGGAGGGCCAATTTAAAGAGGGTCCTGGTGGTTATAGAATAGTACGTTATATGATCTTACTTATTAAACTTGAAAGTAACACAGATAACCTCAAGCATAATAACAGTGTCACAGGATCCCTTCCGAACATGTCAATGTCCTGCTTCCCAGAAACAGCACTGACAAGTTTCAAAACCACCAAAACAAATAATTGACAGCAAGCCATCGTGGTTTATCTATGGAGTCAGAAATGAGATCCTCCCACATTTCAGCATCGTCCTGTGTCTTTGGCAAACTCGATGGCTTTATCTACATCTCTCCCAGCTCCTCCTGACATCTGAGAGCCCTCCTCAGTTCCCCATCCGACTGCCAAGACACCAGATTGCAATCCGTTTTCCTTAGGGGTTAGAGGTTGAATTTCAGTGTCCAAAGTTTGGGCCTGTTGTTTTCACAACAACCTCATCGAAATTTAGATTTTCACATATTATATTTCAACAGCTGATGTCCAACAGGTGATTGTAATCCTGCCTTGAACAAAAGCAGCATCTCAGGAGTTCTTTGAGGAACTGAAGCTTAGCAGAGGATCTCCAGTTTGTCAAAAAATTGTCTGAGAAATCATGAATGTTTAAAACAATGTACAATTTAAAGGGATGTGCCTATTTCTACCTCACAGTGCATAATAACTGATTTTACCAGTGTGCCTACAATACAGAGTTCCACTCACAATGCCGCTTAAAACTTTAGTGTGCCAACAAAAGAAGCCCCTAGAAATGTAATAGAACCAAGACATGCAAATTCCCATTCCACGCTTCCACCACCAGATGGCATTCACGTGTACTTTACTGACAAGATTGGGGGATTGTTGGTAACCGTGATAATTGGATTCCGTCATTATTCTGACTGAACTACATAGCTCTACGGACTAGGCTGAGCCAAGGACGCGGCCAAACCAAACAAGGTGATTCAGACTCACTGAGCAAGAAACGGTTTCCTCCTCCACTTCCTCCTCCACGAAGTGGTCTCTGCTGGCAGATCCCAGAGCCTCAAGAGAAGGCAACCTTCAAATGTACAGCATGATAGACGTCAGTCTTGCAGTAAGGAGGATAAGCATGAACTGGACCTTCTCCAACGGGCAGTGGGTGCTGTCTCTGAGGAACGGGCAGCAGGTTGGGTCTGTCGTATACTCGCGTACAGACCTGATCTGCCTCTCGTGGTATTTTTTGACCCTTGTGGTGGTCTCGCTTAAACCAGTTTGTGCAGGTACTGGAAAGAACACAATGGCGATTTTACTTTAATGTGAAGACAGTATGTTCATAATTGCTTTGGGAATACTTGTAAGCATGGCAATAAAGAGGGTGACAAGTTGCAATTGGGGAAAGTGAAGAGGGAGGGCTTGGTTTCTACACTTTGGCTCATTTTTCACCTGATGGCTCATCATGACGATGGAGTTTGAAAACTTTCTTTTTGAAAGCTTGATCCCAGTAAAGGGTCCATCGCAATGTGCAAAGGATTGGATCTAAATCTCCAAATTTGCTAGTCGCGGATCACCTCCTGTCCCGTTACAGTGAGCGCGCAGCATGCGTGCCACATGCCACCCCAAATTTTCTGCCACACCATTGGCTTTCACCTGCCTGCTACTTTTAAAGGGCCGTTTTTGTCAATCAAGGATCAAATCACTCGACACGGGACTTGCCCCAACTTGCACTGCTCCCAAATGGAACCAAGTATGTTTTAAGTGTTTCATCACAAGTGTTTTGTGACCCTTGGCCTGAACATAATTTGACCAGTCTTTGTTTTTAGATTGCAAAGCACGACTGGCAGTGTCCACTCGTCTCGTTGTTAATACCACTGGGGCCACTACATGCTTTTTATGATCCAAACACCCAGAGCTGCCACCAGTGCCTGGACTTCTTTACTTTGCTTTTTTCACTTCACTCATTTGCTTGGCAAAACCGTGAGACTGTGGTAGCCTAGTAAGCGGTTAAGGTACTGGACTATGGAGCCAGGGTTTCAATCCCACTTGCCCAAGCTGCCACTGTTGGTCCTTGAGCAAGCCCTTAACTTAACCACCCCATTGCTTGGATTGTAAGACTGTATCAGTTGTAAGTTGCTCTGGATAAGGGCGTCTGCTAAATGCTGTAAATGTAAAGCCCTTTCACAGACCAAACCAAAATCCAGATGTTGCTTCACCACATGAAGTAGCTTCAAGGCCTGTCTTTTAGCTCCTCCACCATTTGTCTGTCGTATATAAAAAAGAAAAGCATGGACAACACATCAGTAAACCAAGTAGTGGTCTTTTTTATCAGAAGGCATGGGGCAAGCAGGGTGAACTCACCGATATTTTATCTTCATTATCCAATAGCATGTCAACAGCTTTCTAAAAACAAGAGACAAACAGGCGGATCTCTCAGAAGTGTGAAGATAAATCAAAAGTTCTCCACCCGTTCTATCCAAAATCGAACATCAACCAAATTCAGATTGTAGATCAGTTTCAGGCATTAAACCTCTCAACTAAGTTCCTTAGTCAGCCCTAATTACACATTAGACACAACTCTAAGCTTTCACTGGTTACACTTCCATAAGCTTAGTAAAGGAACATCTCAATGTTTGACCTCCTTGTCAAAGTCCATCAGCAGGACGATTTTGTCCTCGATGGAGGAGAACAAGTTGTGTTTGTGGATGAGCTGGTAGACGTCTTTGTGTCTCAGCCTGAGGTAGATCTCCAGTGCTCGTTCATAGCGCTGGTCATATGTGTATCTAAAGGAAAACAGACACACTTTGTTTGTAAAGTTGTGCACTTTTTGGTTTAGTTGATGACTGCTTACTTTCCAAACCACACACTGCCAGTCTAAATACTGACTGGAACTGATGGCTTCCCACATATTCCATGACCTTTTCAGAACATTAAAAAAGCTGGCAGTAGTGGCTTAGAAATCCGGATTATTAATCAGAAGTCTGAGTTCAAATCCCGACTCGATCTCATCAAGCTGCTATAATAAAGTGCTGCAAAATCTCATGTGATTTAGTGAGTTCGAAATTTAAAAGCAAAACACTTACTCTATTGGTGAACTAGCTTACATAGCTGCTAAGCTAACTGCAGCCTGTGTTCTGGAGCATTACATTTGTTTTGCTTTCAATTGGCTCTTATAATTGATCTTATTTAACTAAGAATACAGCTCTGTAGATGTAAAAATAAAGACAAACATGATACACAGCAGAAATCGTCTCTGATCTAGGACTATTATGAATCTGAATCACTGAGTACTGAATCGTCAATCGTGAATCGCGCAGCTCAACTCATACAAGTTTAAGCAAGTGTGCCGAGTACCGAGCAAATAACAAGAACCGAGACAAATCTAGGCAAAATGCGTTGAGAACATTTACATTTACAGCATTTAGCAGACGCCCTTATCCAGAGCGACTTACAATTGATACAGTCTTACAGTCCAAGCAATTGTGGGTTAAGGGTCTTGCTCAAGGACCCAACAGTGGCAGCTTGGCAGAGGTGGGATTTGAACCCTGGACCTTCTGGGCCAGAGTCCAGTACCTGTAAGGTACCAGTACCTTACCCACTAGGCTACCACAGTCCCACCAAATTCGACGAGTTCCGAGGTGGTCGAGAACGAAGGTACCACTGCATTTTAACACGAGACACTGTCCTACCACTGGATGTACCACACAACATTATTGAGTCTTGATATTTCTCAGCATGCTAAAAAGATTATTAAGAGCTAAACTTGACAGATAATGTTTTTTCTGCTCAGTGTCCACCTGACAGAAACTGCTCATCTTCAGTTGTTTGTGAACTCTGAAATGTCCCTGTCCTCCACTATCCTTCCTTGTACACAGACTAGAAGCCCTGCCCACTCCTCTCGAGGTAAGCAGCACTGTTTTAGGTCCATTTACACCAAATGGCCAATGACCTACAAATCGTGCAGTATAAGTTCTAAAGCCAAATCTGTGCTGGTAGTCACACAGAAGTATATCTGTCAATCCTAACAGCTTTTCTGAGCATGCAGCCATCACCCACTGTAACTCGTGAATGATCTCGCAAAATCTACTCACAGTTCAGCCAGTGTAGTGAGCAGGACGCTGTTGTTGGGATCTTTCTTCAGGTGGGTCGTCACTGAATGGACGATAGCCATGTTGTTATACAGTTCTCCTGGCCACTCACGAATCAGTGAGGCAAAACCCTACAGGATGCAAGAAGCGGCTTAAAAAACCGTTGCTGGACCCAGAGGCACTATAGACTGAACACAAGATTTATTAGAACCCTAGGTAGGCGACTCCTAATCATTAGCACACACTCACTTCATAGTCGGTCTGAAGGAAATTGTCCAGGATCATTTCGTAAATGGCAGGTCGGAGGCGCAGGTCTCCTCTGGGTAAGTACTGACTGATGGCCTGCAGCCACAGAGAGATTCCAGATGAACACTGTAACGCAACTGTATGACAAAACGTAGCACAAGTGGGACGGAGCTCTACGAGCCTTTTATTAAACCGGCCTGGGAAAGTAAATCATAGGTGTGTCAGTGCAAGAGCTTGCCCTCGGGAGGTCTGATAGGTCAGTCTGATTTCTGTTGTGAAATTACAAAGCTGCCAGGTCAACGTGATGAGATTGATAATGGGGGCATGAAGGAAACGTGCTTTAGTTTTGTTACGATGCTGAAGCTTTGGCTGCCTGTGTATTATCACA
Source organism: Ancistrus triradiatus (assembly GCA_025084515.1). NCBI lineage: Eukaryota > Metazoa > Chordata > Actinopteri > Siluriformes > Loricariidae > Ancistrus > Ancistrus triradiatus. Next base: position 94,636 of record JAJAGP010000581.1, on the reverse strand, counting down.
CTAATAATCAGGATTTAATGGATTTTTATTTGCCAATTTTGCAGTTGTACAAATGGGAACCTAAAAATGTGAACCACCAGGTCCTGTGCAAGTAATGCACCTTTAACGTCCACCCGATCAACGTGCTTGCGTTTTAACGGCTGAGGTCTGAACAACTATAATAGGAAATAAAAATCTGTATTACATATTGTATATCCTACTCATGTCTGAGTGACAGAAAACTAATACAAGTGAACCATGAGAAAACATCATGAAGTTCCTTTCATTTTTAGTAGGTCATTCATTTTCTTATCCGCTTAATCCTTGGTCAGGGTTAAGCTCAGGAAAGCTGGTGCCTAACCGGCAACACAGGGTGCAAGGTAAGAGCAACCCAAGGCAGGGCATCAATCCATCATAGGGCACATACACACAAGTTTTACACCAGTGCTGTAGTAACACACGAGTGGAAGCCTAAACTGTTATACACATGCAGAACCTTTCATAAGTTCTGGAAATTCACAGTAATTATAGAAAACACAGCAATGTACTGTTACAACCCTGTATAGGAGAAAACCATAGCACTTAAGAGGATTGTTTGATGGACCTGATACCTTTGTTTGATGAAAACAAAAAAATGCACTGATAGACAGTATTAAGAACACGGAACATCAGCCAGATGAAACCGAGACTCAAAGAGTGAATGTGAAATGGTTTACATAGTTCTAGGTTAGAGAGAATGTACAGGTAGTGAGGGGACAAAGAAAGGAGTACTACTTACAATAGGGTGCGGAAAAGTAGCAGATCCACAAAAACACGAGTAATGTACAGAAAAACTCATCAACCGAGCTACCAAACAACCAAGGACAGGACGAGTAGTCACGTACAAACACACCAGGGTTGCCAGATCCCACAAGAAAAGCAAGCAGGTCTATGGAAACAAGCCCCCAAAAAATCCAAAACAGGCATAGTACGATGTGAGACAGTGACCATTTGATCAGTTAAAATAATAATAATGTAAGTTTTTCTTTTAATTTTAGAGGTTGTAAAAAAACAACCTGAGAGAGAGTCGGGATCAGGAAGTGAGCCCAAATAAGCAACGACACTTTAGAAACAAGCCCCAAAAACCTGCATCCCACAACTACCAATATATGTAAGCGACTTTATAGAAAACCAGGCCCAAAGTCACAGAATAAGTGGACCAGGCAACCGTGACACACACACTGAACTCCTGCTCTTTAACTCCCACCTCTGCCCAGCGTTGATTGGCAGTTGAAGTGACCTGATTATAATTTATTATAATTGTTAAGACCTCTTTCGTTAAACTGAACAAACATCGATTGGCGTTCTTTAAATGCCGCTGACCTGTCTATTTAAACACAGGGTGGTCATCAGACTTACCTTTAACTGACCAATACTTTGAAACCGGAACACCTCGTTCTCCCAGAGCTCCATATTCTTCCCTAGCACTTTCTGACACTTCCTGTACACGGAAAAGAGAAACCCTGTGACATTTCACTCAAGCATCTAACCTTTAAACACCGAATCTCTCATTATACCTGGCTGCTGCATCGTAGTCGCGTCTCTCCACCAGGTGATTGATGTAGGCCATTCCGATCTTCTGCTCATTCACACACATTCACACAATATGAGGGTTATAATACTATAACGATACAAAACTAATAACGCTCTGAGCTGATTCATAACTCAAATGTGACCCATAACTCATACATACCTGTACATCATGCCTTTTGATATTCTTGAAGCTGATCTCTGCCGCCATCAGTGCCTCCTACAACGCAGTACGGCGGAGTATTAATTATGAATAACAAATTAGTTTTACAATAACAAATGATTGATCAATTACTCAAGACTGCGCAGAGGACCTCATACTTCTTCTTGTTGAAAGCCAATCAATGTGGTCGTCCTGGTCTCGTTCTTTAGCCACCCACAATATCTTTAGGGCTGATGATGTAGAAAACAGAGGCTAGGCTCCCTCCGAGTGCTCTGCACCCACACCACAGAGGCTGGATTTAACACTCAGTGATGGTGGAGATTCAACAACATCTACAGCCTCAGTGAAGTTATCAGAATTGATCAAAAAACCCACATAAATGCACGATAGATGGCACTCCTGCCACACAATCTATAAGTATACTCAATGTATCATGATTGAGTGCGCGTTATTGAGTGTTGGTAGAGCTGTCTGTACTGCATCCATAGGTAGCCTATATAAGTTAATGCTAAGTAAGTTAATGTTTAAAAACACTGAATAAACCTACAGTTGGCCAAATCATGCACACACAGATGTTTGTATATACCACAGTAGTTCCGACCCTCGCATTCTATTGGCTGAGAGGACGCTCCGGCCGGTCATTATGCACGATATAATGGCACTCTGACCAACAACGATATAAGTATTACCCCGCGGCATACACATGTAACCTAGCCCGCCCTCAAAAGCTGCCATGAGTAAAACACTGCTGAAATGAAAGCTTTATACCGTAGTTTCGGACCATAAGGCGCACTAAAAATCCTTTAACTTTCTCAAAAATCGGACAGTGCGCCTAAAAATGCGGTGCGTCTAATGTATGAATTAATTCTGGTTGTGCTTTCTGACCTAGAACCGATTGTAGATGGTACACGGCGCTCATAAATCTGTCAAAATGTTTTAGCACTTGGTAAGTTACGAAGCTTACGGCCACCGTAGTGCGCAGCATAGCGGAGTAATACGGTATGTGCTTCAGCATTAGGGAACGTGCATTCATTCATTCATTTTCGAAGCGGATTTCAAACACAACGCTATCAGTCACGCAGTACAACATGGACATAGAGCAGCTGTGAGAGAATTCAACATTAACGAATCAATGGTACGGAAGTGGAGGAAGCAAGAAGACGCCCTGCGCCAGGTAAAGACCAAACTGAGCTTCTGACGGAACTTAAGAGTTTTGTTTCATTTCATGCATCTTATAACCCGGTGCGCTTTATGTATGAAAATATACCCGTTAGCAGCCGATCGTTGATATTGCGTCTTATAATCCGGTGCGCTTTATGGTCCGAAAAATACGGGTAATTTACTTTGATAAAATCTATTGGTTTTGAAAAACGATTTAAATTTGGAAGATGAAGCCATTAATGACAACCTGAGCCAAAGGTTTATCACCTTTAGGATTTGGAAGCTGGAAAAGAAATGAATTCAGTCCTTAAATCAGACATCCCAAGCTCTTAATGGATTCCCAACTCGACTGAAGAGCAACGAGACTGAAGATAATTTTTAGTCCCACCAAGAAAAACGAACTGAATCAGCTTCATCCCTCACAAAGACGTTGTTTGCTGGACTTAAACTCGGCGTCTTTCATTAAGCACCATCCGCGACTGATCGGAGCTTCGTTCATGTGACAGCTACGGTATCTGTAAATCCAGCTCTGAACCCAGAGAAGCTGCTGATGCATTTCTGACTGATAAGATTAACATTAAGAGCTTCATCATACAAATTTATAATCGCTAATCAAACAGGATCCTAGACTCTGGTAATAACACCGGGATCTCACTCTGATTTGCTTCAGTCGGTAGAACAGTGGATCTTAGTAACAGCCTGCCTTATAAACCCCGCCCATTTTATTTGCTGAATGTAAATAAACGTTCTTTTTAATACGTTAAGACATATCAATCGATATATTTGTGTTTATTGTCTGTATAATAAACAGTTATTGGTAATTCTGTTCCTCGACTGTAATGACTGAAGGGCTTAGCCGCGGGGAAACGATAGAATGGAACTATTTTACCTCAGGAAGGCTGAGAAACATTCGTTTCTTCTGTCCTCTTTATCTTAAAATCTAACAATAAATGGCGAACTGTGGTATAATCGCAATAACACACTCGAGGTCGTGCTTTAAGGTGGCGATATCTCATGTTAAAGCACTCCCTCTCGGGTATTAAGGCTCAAATAAAATGTTGAAAAAGCTCACGTAGTTTAGTGACTAGTGGGTTGAAAGTGAAAAGTAAAAGCAAAACACGAATCTCAAATATGACCATTATCTTACCATGAGTTCTACTTGTAATAAGTATATGAGCAATATGAATACCTAACCAGTGGCTCCAGTTTATCTTTCATTACCCAGTCTGTAGTCTCGACACTCGTTCTGTTGGAAGTTGCGGACTGTCAGAGCATCTGATGAGATCTCCTCATAGATCTCAGGCAAAGGCTGGATGATGTCCAATCGTGGTCGTGACAGGAACTCCTCCTCCTGTTACACACACACGTCAACTGGATCTTATGGTCGTGTGTTGTGCTGGTTTATGGGTCAGACACAGCAGTGCTGCTGGAGTGTTTAGACACTCTTCACTCATTGTATTAGACACATCTACCTTACTGCTCCACCTTGTAGATGTAAAGTCAGAGACAGTAGCTCATCTGTCTCATTTGTGTTAGTCACCCTCTAATGCGTCATCAGTGCTCATGGCGATAGTGGTGGAATATTTTCAGTTCAGCAGTAACCTGAGGTGTTTAGAGACTCCGGCAGCACTGCTGTGTCTGTTCCACTCATACTGACACAACACACACTAACACACCGCCACCATGTCAGTGTCACCGCAGTCCTGAGAATGACCCCCCACCCAAATAGGACCTGATCTGTGCTGGTCCTGTGGGGGTCCTCATTATTTAAGAGTAAAGGGGACGAACAAAGTATGTAGAGAAACAGATGGACTACAGTCTGTGATTGTAGAACTACAAAGTGCTTCTGTTTGGTAAGTGGAACTGATAAAATGGGAAATGAGTGCAGAAACAAAGTATGTTTGGTTGATTTTCTAAATGGAAACTTGTTAACCTTTGCATGGAACATACTTAACGGACTTGTTAATGGTTCATTAAATTATGCAAAAAATATGGCAAATTTAAGATCTTCCAAAAAACCTATGAAAACACTGAACAAAATGCACTATCCATTTCTGAGTGTAGAGCTATTCACCTCATGGTTTAATTAAGAACAATTCATGGAAAGGTAAGACCAGTGTGAGAGTGCTGGGCTGTACCGTGTCCTGCTGATTCTCTTTAACGTAATAAAGAGTGACGAGTTGATCGGCTAAAGGAGCCAGACCACTGATGAAATATTCTGTCTCAAACGCTGACACTACAAGAGAACATAACAGATAACAAAGGTTAGCTTATATTGGGGAGTTATAGTACAAACTCTTTCCATGCGTGACCCAGCTTAGTTACCAATCTCAACATAGCGACTGGGCAGATCTCTCATCTCTGAAGGGTCACGCTCCTTGACGACACACATCTAAAATAAATAAATAAATAACCAAATAAAACATGGAAACATTAAGCCTAGTGTATAGATACGTTTGATTTGTAACAGTATATCACATACATACTAAAAACGACACTGCCTAGCCAAAAACTCTAATATTTCGCTGGACCGCCTTTAGCTTCGTTGGCACACATTCGCTGTGGCATCGTTTCCACAAGCTTCTGCAATGCCACAACATTTATTTCTGTCCAGTTGCATTCATTTTTTCCCCAAGAGCTTGTATTGATGATGGGAGATTTGGACCACTGTGCAAAGTCTTCTCCAGCACATCCCAAAGATTCTCAATGGGGTTCAGGTCTGGACTCTGTGGTGGCCAATCCATGTGTGAACATGATGTCTCCCTGAACCACTCTTTCACAATTTGGCCCTTCTGAAACAGATGAACATCTTTTCCACGACCACAGGATGTTTCTTTCGACATGGTTGTTCAGCAAATGAGAAGCTACTCACTGCATCAGTTATGGTTAAAGAACTTGTTGCCAGCTGAAACATCATCACCAATGCAGTAATTATCCAATGGGAGGCTCTTTTTGAACTATTTAACTATTTGCTTTGTTAAATCCAGGTGGTGACTGTTTCTTATTAGTCAGGAAGTGTACCTTCCCACTTGTAGTTTTTGGCAAGTACAAAATCCCTGAAACTATATTACTAGGGACTGTGGTAGCCTAGTGGTTAAGATACTGGACTCTGGTTCAGAAGGTCCAAGGATCAAATCCCACCTCTGCCAGGCTGCAACTGTTGAGTCCTTGAGCAAGGCCCTTAACCCACAATTGCTTGGATTGTAAGGTTGTATCAATTGTGAGTCGCTCTGGATAAGGGCGTCTGCTAAATGCTGTAAAACACCCTTTTTATTTACAGTACAGTAACATAAAACGTCTGGTCAATGGCCATTTCGGTCAGCGACCTGTTTCACAGATCATAAGGCACATACGTGTACTAATATAAACAACTGCTTACAATTGCTGTGCCATTTCTATATGAACTAAAGTCAGTTGTTACTGTTGTTTGTCCTTCATTTTACCCAATTCCCCAGTGTCTTGGGATTCCCTGTCACAAGCTTTTTCTCTTCGCTGAACAATGAGATCATCTGAGCAGCTTGAAAAGAAGCTGACCACTTCTTTTCGCCAGTACATAGTGGACGTAGCGGTTATTGTATCCATCTGACCTTTGCCATGTCTTATACAGGCAACAGGGGTCGCTGTTACAGAATATCAACTGTCCAGCCTTCCCTCCCTCAGACTGGCCAATTGTGTCCGTGCAGCTCCCATCCAGGCTGGGGAACTAGCATATTAGGTCTCGACACTCTAATAATATAGAACTAAAGTGTTTACAAACAAAGTAATCCCATCTCTCTCTCTTAATTTCTAAAACATACGGACTGTGGATCAGAAGGTTCAGGGTCCAAATCCCACCTCCGCCAAGCTGCCACTGTTGGGTCCTTGAGCAAGGCCCTTAACCCACAACTACTTGGGTTGTAAGACTGTATCAGTTGTAAGTCGCTCTGGATAAGGGTGTCTGCTAAATGCTGTAAATGTAAATCTCATATTAACTAAATGGGTTGAATTGGTGGGCTTTCCTCAGACATTTTTGCCCCTAGACTTCTCATAGATGGATCTGCCAGAATGATCACCCAGAGTCACTGAAGATGTTCTGTTTATGTGCTAGATAGAGCTTAGGTCGACATGAGCACCCACCTTGACAGATTTTCCCCAGCCAATGATGAGGGTCGTGTTATCTTTCCAGCAGAGGCTGCACGGGTACATATCAGGCCTCAGACTGATGTTGTCCCGTAGCACATTGGTGATGCGCTGCTTGCTGGTGATGTCGTAGATCTTCACACCCTGACCCATTACAGAAGCATAGTCTTGTTTATTGCTATTATTTACATGGTTATAACTTTCATTACTGGGTTTCTGTCAGCTTGTTGGAGGATGGATCTGTCAATATGCCCTCAATGGTAAGTAAAAAGACTCTAATCAATATGACATTGCCTGTCACTGCCTCTGGAGATACATACACTCACCGGCCACTTTATTAGACACACCTGTTCAACTGGCATTAACAATCAGCCAATCACTTGGCGGCAACTTAGGTACGTAGGCACGATCTAGACGACCTGCTGAAGTTCAAACCGAGTATCAGAATGGAGGAGAAAAGTGATTTAAGTGACTTGAAAGTGGCACGGTTGTTGGTGCAAGACAGAAAACATCCAGTGAGGGCAGCTCTCTGGGCGAAAATGCCTAAGTGATGCTAGACTGGTTCGAGTGGATAGAAAGGCAGCAGTAACTCAAATAACCAAAACAAAAACAGGGGTCCAACCTGATACTAGCAAAGTGTACCTAATAAATTGGCAGTGAGTGTATTTCTGCTTTACCCATGCTTTGAACCAATCATAACAGCTGACTGTACATCGAGGTAACATTTTTGTAACTTGGAGACACTCTGGTCTTTGCTGTGTGTCATACAGACCCCACGCCGAGGAGCACTGAAACATCTGGAAAATGTGAGGTAATGTCTGCTAGGAAGAACACAAAGCACTTCTGTAAGTCGCTCTGGATGAGTGCATCTGCTAATGTTGTCAATCTAAAATGTAAATATACACTAATGTGCAAATGTCTTAGGCCACCAGTAGATTTGTTGTTTCAGCAAAGGTATAATGACCATATATAACATATTTTCGATGTTTGGACCCAAAACTTCTTGGAACTTGGATGCGTCACTCCATAATCCTCTTTTCCACTGTCTTTATTTTAATATTTGTGAGCTTTAGCATATCTTAGCCTTTTCATACTGTTCCCCTTCTGAAAAAGTGGTTTCTTGGCTGACAACCTTCCAAAAAGGTCATTCCTGATCAAGCTTCTTCTGACGGTAGAAGGATCAACTTGGCATCCCGATTAAGATGGCAGATGCTTTTACTGCTCAAGTGAAAATACTTGCCACTGTAGCTTATAGAATTTTTGTAAATACTGCATACAAATTTCCTGTATTTAAAGAGACAGAGATAATTATATATGGTCCTTACACCATTGCTAAAACAATGCTATATCTAATCTAATGGTGGCCTAAGACTTTTGCTGAAGATTTCAGGAGACTGAACACAACTTGCCAGAGGCGGAATACAAACCAGGGTGGTTCAGCACTCCCCCTGACAAGCTGAGGTTGAGTTGAATTTCCAAGTTTTCCTCTGGATCTGGTCTCTACAAAGAGGCCTGTCTTTCTTTGTATGGGGGGGCGATGCCTGTGTTGCGAGTCGGCCAGCCTCTGTGGTACTCTGTCTGGGGTGGGTCCGGGACACGTGACTCAAACCAGAGGTGCCTCACCGCTATAGTTTTCCCCACACATACTGAAGTGTGCTCATACCACGTTGTTAGCCCAGGCGATCAGGTTGGCCCTCCATTTGATATTGGTGATGGATCCTTCTCCTTCATGCAGGACGGATGTCTTCCAGCGGTTCAGCCAGTTTCTCTCATACAACAGCAACTACACCAGAGAGACACATCCACACAAATGCTAACATAAACAAAGTTTCACTTATTTCATCCACTAAAACTGCAGGTAATGACTCACAGCTACAGATCAGGACAAGTAGCATGTGGTCTCCTCTTGCTTGATGTTTCTCAATGAAAATTCAAGTGTGTTTTAAGCTAGCATTCAAACATTACGCGTTCACGTACTGTAAATAGACAGCCATTGCTACAGAAAGAACACAAGCTTAACGTATAACCACAAAACCGTTTCACAAAATACCGTAGTATGAGCTTCTCTCAGGTGTATTAAAGCAACACACCAGCAGAGGGCAGTAGAACACAACATAACATCAAGTACACAAACTGACGTGTTGCCTCCGCTAGTACGTACATCAAAATAATACTGAACTGAAATTAGCTGAATGACTAGCTAAATCTAAGCACATATACCTCAACTAATTTCGCTATTCATGTTTCACATAATTAAAAAATCCAAATTAAATACGAGCCATTACCCCTCTACAGTTTGAAATTCACTTAAAAATCGGCTACTTCTGCCTATTTTAATGCCTACTACGCAACACTTTCCATGGCTACTTGGAAGGGTTTTACTTAGCTTGCTAATACTAAAATGCTCATTTATATTAAGTTGGTTTGCAAAGTTTGTGTTAACTTTCACAGTTTGAAAGACAACAAAATGTCATTTGTCTGAAAGGGTGTGACCCTTTATAATCTTCTTTCTGCATATATATGACCTAAACATCGCCAAAATTCACACAAGTCCTAAAAGTAGATAGAGAGAACCCAACCAAACAAATTATACAACAATATTACACTTGGTCATCTACTTATTTAGGAAAATAAACCAGTTTTACATGTCTGTGAGTTTTACATGGGACTGTGGGACTGTGGTAGCCTAGTGGGTAGGGTACTGGACTATGGACCAGAAGGTCCAGGGTTCAAATCCCACCTCTGCCAAGCTGCCACTGTTGGGTCCTTGAGCAAGGCCCTTAACCCACAATTGCTGGGATTGTAAGATTACATAAATTGTAAGTCGCTCTGGATAAGGGCGTTTGCTAAATGCTGTAAATGTAAATGTTAAAGTGTGTGAACCTCTAGAATTAGCAGTTAATTTGAAAGTGAAATTATTTTTTCAATTAATGGGATAATAATTAGGTGTGAATGTTCACACGGTTGTATTTAAAGAACAGAGATCTATCAAAATCTGATCTTCACAATGCATCTTTGTGGTGAGGACCTCAGGGGGGAAAAAGAGCTGTTGATGCTCAATATGCTGGAAGAGTTCACAAAACCATCTCTAAAGATTTTGGATTTCACCACTCCACAGACTGATTACGTACAAATGGAAAAAATTCAAAACTCCTCTTTCCCAGGAGTTAATTATCTCACTACAGCTGTGTGTCTGGAATAAGTCTGGAATACAGTGGTACCTCAGTTCTCGACCACCTTGGAACTCGTCAAATTCAGTTCTTGACGCATTTTGACTAGATTCACCAATGGAGTAAAGTGTTTTGCTTTTAGTTTTCACTTTCGATCCATTACTCACTAAATTACACGAGATTTGTCAATTCTTTGTTATAAAATAATCTTTGTGTTAATGATTTGGGCAAACTGTATAAGTGTAACATATAGGTGTTTGAACAATAAGCTCGCCTCCACTATAATACATGAAGCTCCCGAACACTATTTACTATGAGCCGGTAGAGGGAGCCAGTGATGCTCTGAGAAACGTGTTGTACGGAATAACTACTTAATTTATCCCAGTTTTATTCTATACTGTTCCGTTACTGCGTGGAAATGTTAACATCTTCAGTATTATCTATTGCACACAGTTAAGCAAAATTAGCTTAAGCATTGGCGTGCACTGAAGTCACTCAACATTACAGAGGAGAAGGAAGAAACAGAAGTCAGATTAAGACAGTGTCATAACCTTGGACCTGCCACACTGCTTTCTAATGAACATCATTATATAAAAGCTATACAAAAGCTCTTTCCTGATCATTCAGTGTTTCAGACGTCTGGTCCGGAGCGAGGTCTCAATCACAGATGCTTTGTAGATGGATCAGCAAACTGTGCTGTAATCATCCCACACGACAAACCAGTCTGCATGCCACAATGATGCGGCTCGCTCCAATTATAAGCGCGAGGTGCTTCCGAGCGCACGTATACATAGCTGACCTGACCTGTCCTGTCTGTATCTAAAGCCGCGGCTCTGATTCTGCACTTTGCGCTATGTTAACAGATCACGGCACAGCAATGGGAGATGACACTTCAGGAGCTCGCGCCGGCGGAATTGAATTGCCTTTGAAAAGATGTGTCCTCAGCGGAGGCCGTATTGATTTTCATGGCAAGGCTGCATTACGAGGATCTTAAGCCAGGGAAACAGAAGGTAATCAACAGAGAGGAGAAGACGACGGCACACTCCGAGACGAGTTAACACTCTGAACAAAAGGCGCCCGACATTTATTTAAATATTACACGTGAAAAGTTTATGCAGCCATTTTTATAGGAGTGGTTGTTTTTTTTTTAAACCAGATTCTGGATGACAAAATATTTCCGTGACTAAGGTCTAAGCTCATTGCTATGAAATGTTAAGATGAACCAGTACAAGTTTGAAATTGACTGAGGCTTGATTAAGCTACGTAAAGAACAAATCAAGTCCACAGATCTAAAAGGAAGTCAGCCAAAGTCCATTCACTTTATCAATTGAGGTCTTAAAAATGATAAGTCAAGTCAGATTTATTTATATAGCTCTTTTTACAATGGAGCATTGTCTCAAAGCAACTTTACAAGTTTAGATTATCTCCTAATAACTACGTCCAATCCCAAATTGAGCAAGCCTAGGGCGACAGTGGCAAGGAAAAACTCCCTGAGTGTTATAGGAAGAAACCTTGGGAGGACCAAGACTCAAAAAGGGACCCAACCTCCTTGGACGGCGTAGATGATAAATCTAAGAGCGAAACTAAAGTCATGGAGTCAAAGTTCGAATAAAATGTGAAGTCATGCACATCGGCATTGAAGTGGCCTGTGTAGATGGGGCTGGGGAGCGATGAAGGAAGCAGTTGACTTGGACGCTCCAGCGATGAACATCATGTGTGGGGCTGGAACTGCCGGAACACAGCAGCTAATACATATGAAAGAAAAAACAAAATCTGTCGTTTATATATGGACACTAAACAGATGGTCACCTCAACAGCCCATTAACGCTGCAGATCCAAGAGGCAAGGTAGGAGTTAAAGTCATTCGTCTGTGTGTGTACCATGTATGTATTACATTCGTGGGGACATCTGAAATGATAGAAAGCTCTGACTTTTTGTAGATGGTGGGACACCTTGCTGATCCCCACCAAGGAAATTACTCTTTTTTTGTTGTTTTTTACAAAAAACTGCACTTCTTTGAAAACCAAGGAGACTCAAAAGATTTGCTTTAGGTTACTGAGGTTAGAGGTGGTGTAGCATTAATTAGCTACAGTGATCATTAGGTCAATGGAAGGTCCCCACAATGATAGAGAAAACAAACCTTCGTGTGTATGTCTTTGTAACTACTTTGCATTAGTTCACCATTGGCTAGGAGTTCTAAGTGTATGTGTCCGTCTATTGTAAGTAGTACTGCTTTGTGTGTTACCTGTATATTCTCTCTAACCCTATAAATACTGTATATAAACTGGTTCTAATTCACTTGTTGAGTCTCTGTTTCATCTGGCTGATTCTTCTGGCTGGCTTTTTGTAATATGTCGACCAATGCATTTGGCTTTTTCAAACAAACGTTATTGGGTCGATCATACCACCCTCGTAAGTGTACGACTTTTCCCTCAGACGGGTGGGTAACAAGTACTTGGGAAATTCCATATATTAAGAAACCACTAGAATTGAGGGATGCTGGTAGCGTTCTACTTGTGTTTTTCAGTGGCATCTCTGAAGCATTTATGTTTGTTTGGATGCAGTTTTCTTGTGAAAATACCTTTAATTTACATTACAGTAGCATAAAAAGACTGTTGGACTATGTCTTGTCTGTCAAACATCCTGCTTCACAGAATGTAATGCAGATTAACAGTGCATAAACGGATGAAGAGAGCTCTAAATATTTGTACAAGTTAACCACATTATCAAAATCCCACCACGGGTTCTGTGAGTAATTCTGCTTTTCTGTACTTGTATTCCACTGATGATAATTATATAATAATAAAATAATAATAATAACACTGCATGACTGACTTGACATTTCAAACCCTGAAAACATCTCTTGTGGATATACGAAATAACACTGATTTGAAAAAGTTTCGCTGCTCTCATATCCAACTTATTTTTACAACTTTAACAACTAGAAATAAATCAAAAATCACTTGAATATCCTGGTAAAAAACAGGGACAGACCTCAAATTCATTTTGGTGCCAAATTGGCACCCTAGGCCTTTGAGCCACGTGCTTTGAATGAATTCTTCTAAGTGTGGCTGCTAAAGCAGAAAGAGCAGGGCATCCACTGTGCCCTCTGGAAAATGAGCGTGTATTTGTTTTATTCCATGTTCTTAAGGTGCAGCATTGCATGGAGTATGGCACTCTGGATATGACTGTTATTTGTTCCGCATGGAAGACAACACCTATGCCAACCAGCAAACGCTTTGAGGAAATGGACTCTTTGTGCTTGCCTCTTTCTCGTGGAGCACATGCTACAAGGCCAAGCTGAAAGTGGGCTTTATGCCCAGAGGTGGCGCTGTACAAGTTGCAGTGTCAGCTCTAATGCTCAGATGAAGCATCGCTCCTGAAAAAACTCAAAAGAGTAAGAGAGGCTGGAGAGTGATTGGGACTGTTGGTGGCCTAGTGGTATAAGGTTACGGGTTCCACTCCCACTCCTGCCAAGGAGCCCTGTTGGGCCTTGGCAAGGCCCTAACCCACAACTGCTTGGATTGTAAGACTGATCAATGTAAGTCGCTCTGATAGGGCGTCTGAAAATGACATTAAATGTCTCAAATGTGTGAAATGTCTTGAAGTATAAGAATAGCTACTGTCAGAAAAGTCCCTCTGGCCGGCTTAAAGGGCGTAAATGTAAAAGGTAAAAAATTGAAACATCTGTATTTTAATGCATTAGTTGAAACGTGTTTAGAGATCTGCTGGTATCACCTGTTACCGCCAGTTACAAACTGTTGTTGTTTGACTTGCTGAACTGAGGATGCAACGCCACCACATGGAGAACAAGTTAAAAGTAAGTTAATGCACTGCCAATCGGGCAATCGTTGAATATCCTAATCAAATATCCCCAGTCAATGGTCTGTTGTTTGTTTGACATTAACGTTCGCTGTCAGTGGAAATGGACAATTAATGACAGACTCAGTTATATATCGAACACAAGGTTAATTTGTCATATATGTTAGCTAGTCATATTATATATATTATTCTTACACCACACATATACATACAATACACACACCACCATATATATATATATATTAGGGCTTGGTAATATGGGAAAAAAAAAATTTATTACAATAATTTTTTTCATATCAGTCGATAACGTTATATATCACGATATAAATCAAATCACTATTTCTGACAAGCTTAGCTGTGAAGGTATCATAAGGTTCATTTTGGTTTAAATATTGTTTATATTCTGTCAGAAGCTGAACATGACAGATGTACTGTAGAACAAAATACAACTGCATTTCAAGTAAATAAAATAGATATATAGTAATAAACTTAAATCTTAATTCTGACCAATCAAAAGCTTCAAGTGTTACAGGAGAACAAAAACAGAATGTACAGCTAAATTCTTTGGTAAATTCCAAATAAGGTGGGAGATATGGTAAAAAGTAGAGTGATTTTTTATTCAAAATGTGCTGCACTTAATTTATTTAAACAACAATAATTACACTCTTTATAAGCACTGACGAAATCCTCGATGCGCTCAGAAAAACATGTCTATCACGATAACAAAAGTTATCACGATACAATATTACTGTCATATTGCCCATCCTTAATAATATATATAATATATACACACTTAATAATACACACACACACACACACACACACACACACACCAGGCCTATTAAACATATCATTCATTTAATGCGTGTCTTTGGACTGTGGGAGAAAGGCAGAGTACCATGAGTAAACCCATGGGGACACAGGGAGGACATGGAGACTCAACACAGAAAGGACCCAGGCCACTCCACCTGGGGATAGAACCCAGGATCATCTTGCTGTGAGGCGATTATGCTATTAATTTATTCAGATAATAATAAAAATAATAAAAATAATAATAATAACAATAATAAGAAGAAGAAGATATCCATTGATTCCGCTTGTTTACGCCCCATATGTTTAATAACACAGACACACACACACAAACACACACACACACACACACACACACACACACACACACGCCCGCCCCTCTGTGTGTGTGCTTGTTATCTTGCCCCCATTAACACATATACATATACATTTATCTACATCCCCTTTCGCCCCATTAGCTGGCCTTTCCACACAGCCAAGCTACCTGCACTTGGGTCCTCTCACTAAACCAAGTAGTATAATTCGTTTCACATTTATCCCATTTTTACCCCTGTCAGGGTTGCGAGAGCTCAGAAAACAGAGCACAAGCCTTAGTATAGACGGATTTCTTGGCTTTTGATCCATTTTATCACTTCTTCTGCTCAGCATCGAGTCACAAATCAGACCATACCTTGAACTCTGTATTGAGCAGCACTTGGCAAACATCTTGGGGCTAATAAGCATAGAGTGTATCCTTCCCCTCTACAAACAACCACACCAATAACCACATGGATCTTAGTGCAGCGTTCACAAAACGTTTCAAGATCAGTTAGTACAGTACAGTGGGACAAAAAAGTATTTAGTCAGCCACTGATTGTGAAAGTTCTCCGACTCAGAATGATGAGGTCTGTAATTTTCATCATAGCTACACTTCAACTATGAGAAACAAAATGAGAAAAGAAATTCAGGAAATCACATTGTAGGATTTTTAAAGAATTTAATTGTAAATCATGGTGAAAAATAAGTATTTGGTCACCCACAAACAAGCAATATTTCTGGCTCTCACAGATCTGTAACTTCTTTTTTAAGAAGCTCTCCTGTCCTCCACTCGTTACCTGTATTAGTGGCAGCTGTTTGACCTCGTTATCTGTATAATAGAAACCTGTCCACAGCCTCAAACAGTCAGACCCAAAAAACTCAAACTCAGACCAAAGAGCTGTCAAAGGACACCAGGGAAGAAAAATTGTAGACGTGCACCAGCTGGGAAGAGTGAATCTGCAATAGCAAGACAGGTTGGTGTGAAATAAATCAAACTGTGGGAGCAATTGTAAGAAAATGGAAGACATACAAGCCCATCCGATAAATCTCCTCAAATATGGGGGCTCCATGCAATCTCGTCCCGTGGGGTCAAAAATGATCATGAGAACGGTGAGCAAAAATACAAGAACTACTCGGAGGGACTGATGAATGACCTGCAGAGAGCTGGGACCAAGTAAAAACAAAGGCTACCATCAGTAAACACACTACGCCGACAGGGACTCCAGTCCTGCAGTTTGCCAGGCGTGTCCCCTGCTTAAGCCAGTGCATGTTCCAGGCATTGAGTTGCCATGAGAGTATATGGATGATCCAGAAGAGGATGGGCAGAATCTCATGTGGTCAGATGAAACCAAAATAGAACTTTTGATAAAAACTCAAATCGCCGTGTTTGGAGGAGAAGAATGCTGAGTTGCACCATACCTAATGGGAAGCATGGGGGCGTTTTTCTGCAGAGGGACAGGACGACGGATCCGTGTTAAGGGAAGAATGAACGGGGCATTGTTTCGTGAGATTTTAAAAAACCTCCTTCATCAGGAGAGCATCGAAGATGGAACGTGGTGGGTCTTCAAGCATGACCATGACCCAAACACACCGCTCGGGCAAACGAAGGAATGGCTCCGTAAAAGCATTTCAAGTCCTGGAGTGGCTAGCCAGTCTCCAGACCTCAAAAACCCCATAGAAATTTTGTGGGAGGGAGTTGAAAGTCAGTGTGCCCCAAAACATCACGGCTCTAGAGGAGATCTGCATGGAGGAATGGGCCAAAATACCAGCTACAGTGTGTGCCAACTGGTGAAGACTTACAGGAAACTTTTGACCTCCTGTATTGCCAACAAAGGTATGTTACAAAGTATTGAGTTGAACTTTTGTTAGTACCCAAATACTTATTTCCAACATACATAATTTACAAAATTCTTTTAAAAATCTACAATGTGATTTCCTGGATTTTTTTCCTCATTTTGTTCCTCATGGTTGAAGTGTACCTATGATGAAAATTACAGACCTCTCTCATCTTTCTAAGTAGGAGAACTTGCACAATCAGTGGCTGACTAAATACTTTTTTGCCCCACTGTATGTCGCAATGGAAATGAAGGTTACTCTGTATACTCTTTATTCACTGTACAGTATTAGCTGTTATACTCGATGCCTCTTGATCTTGAGAAATATTGGAGAGTTAGACACAATGACAGAATCAAACGATAAATATCCGTTGAGCAGAAACAAGCTGTCAGAAGAAGGGATGAGGAAGTTCAGTGTAGTAACTTACTTTTACAGGGCAATCAAAGTTCTCGTGGAAGCCCTCTCTGGTATAGAGGCCAAACACCTGCACCTGGGAGACAAAGGGTAAGGAGGTATATGAAGGAAACCCACACAAAATAATTAAAAGGATCGTCTGAAGCTAAAATGGCTGGTTCTGCTTGACCTGGACCAGACATGGCAAACATATTGCATCTTTCTGTGGAGTAGTTAACCATCCGCTAGGCTCCCAATTAGTGGACAGGTCAAGTCCCTGTGGCCTGTCAAGGCTTCACACAGCAATCTTAATCTCCAGATCTCCCTGAAGGCTATGAGCAAACCTTAACATAACAATTCACCTGTCTGTCCGAGCTAGTGAAAAAGTGTGAGTGAGTTCTGAAAATGACACTGAATGGAAACTACATTCAGTGTGGTATGTTTTAAGGCCTTTTCACAACAAGTTCGATCTTTCCACAAGAAAATTATTATTATTTTTTTTAAGTCCGAAGTGTTTTTTTTGTCTAAACACTCCAATTTCCATCATTTCAATTCTCTTAATGTGTCCCAGAGATTTCGCCGTGTCTTTTTCACATTGCCAACTTAAAAAAAAAAGACATGAGCAAAGATTAGTGCAGGAAGCTCTAGTTTGTGTTTTTGTGGGCATGAACAGATTAGAATGCACTTGGATAAACAAGCAAACGGTTCCATCCAGTCACTGTGAGGTTTTCATAATCAATCTCCAGACTTTCATTTACATTTACAGCCTTTAGCAGACACCCTTATCCAGAGCGACTTACAATTGATACAATCTTACAATCCAAGCAATTGTGGGTTAAGGGCCTTGCTCAAGGACCCAACAGTGGCAGCTTGGCAGAGGTGGGATTTGAACCCTGGACCTTTTGGTCCATAGTCCAGCACCTTAACCGCTAGGCTACCACAGTCAGCTATATTCTGCCAGATATTTTCTTTAATATCCATGTTTTTAGAGTCAGCATGTTGCTTGTCCTATAAGCTCTTGTGCTCTGCTGCTAGCAGGATGAGCTGTTCTTCCTGACAACCGAGCTCTGATTGGTCAGCCTGATTTGAATAAAACTGCAGAAATTAGAACAGGCTCCAATTAAAAATGTTACGCAGCACTGCAGTCTGTCAGTTTCGAGCTCGGTGTGAAGGACAGCATTGATATACGTGTGTTCTTTTTTTCCATACCTTGATGTGCATTTTTTTTCGTCCGTAAAAATCAAGACTCGACGTGAAAAGGCCTTTAATATAAAGTTTTCCACAACACCTTGAGATGTACAGCTCTGGAAAAAAGTAAGAGACCACTGCAGAAAGATCAGTTTCTCTGGTTTTACTATATGTGTTTGAGTAAAATGGAAGATTTTTTTTTTATTCTATAAATTACTGACAAATTCCAAATAAAAATATGTACTTGCAGCAGCAATAAATGAATAAGAGCATTTATTCTGTAAATGACAACTGGTCAAAAGAACAAAGAAGATGCAGTGTTTTCAGATCTCGATTAATAGTACAAATATTACTACAAAGCAAACAGGTTTCTATTCATTCTTAACAAACCAATACTAATGTTTTAACTGCGGAAAGTTCCGAAGTCAATATTTCAATCACAGCTTTCATATGATCTGACTTGGTTCAGATGATCCCAATCAGTAGCTCATTAAGTAGAATGAGATGCGTCTGTGTTGGAATTCATCAAGTACTATAATGGAATTGCTGCCAGACATGTAGTGATGTTAATACAATCTAGAGAGGTCTCTTCATTTTGTCCAGAGCTGTATAACGCTAAACACAGAGAACGCGTGTAATAAATAAACAGCACAGTCGGAGCCGTGTGTCCTCCTCGAAGCGTGTCATGTCTGACATATCTTGGTTATCAGAGCGGAGGATAAGCGGGATCGGCTCGAACACCTCTGAAGCGAACAATGGCTGCCGTGCCGATTTTAATTGGCAGAGGCGGCGCTCGCACAGCGCCCTTCTCATTTGGTGGCTATCTGTGCGGAGATCGGCCTGACAAAGCCACCCGCCGTGCTGCCGATTAGCCCAAGCAACCTAGCTAAATGCCCGCATCTAATCACAGATAAGGGCTGGAGGGGGAGACTGTGGGACTGTCGAGGCCTAGCGGTTAAGGTACTGAACTATGCACCAGAAGGTCCAGGGTTGAAATACCACGTCTGCCAAGCTGCCACTGTTGGCTCCTTGAGCAAGGCTCTTAACCCACAATTGCTTGGATTCTAAGGTAGTATCAGTTGTAAGCCCCTCTGGACTAAATGGCTTCTTTTGGGCTTGTTTCTCTTTTATGATCTGGCAACCCTGATTCACGTATTAGCGTTCAACCCACTAACCTACCTTAGTAGTCGTGTCCGTGCTTGCTCTTTAGCACACGTTTTGGCTAGGTTCTAGTTCGGTCGATGTGGTTTTTTTGGGTGACTCATGCATGTTTGTGTGGATGACTTTCCACTACTTGTTTGAAACAAGCTGTATATGGTGTTCGTTAGTGTATGCGCCTGTCCTATTGTAGGGTAGTACTCTCCTTGTTTGTTCCCCCCCACAACCTGTATATTCTCTCTCACCTATACCTATATAAACTGGTTCACATTCACTTGTTGAGTATCTGGCTGATCTCCCATGTTGTTCGTAATACTGTCTATTGCGCACCATAAACTGCAAACATCCCCCTGGTCTAGCTCCTCCCCTCCCCTAGTGTGAGATGAGAGCTTACCTTTCCATCCTCTGAGCAGATCCCCAAATGCTCCCCACTCTCATCCAGACTGATCTGATTGATCTTCACTGAACTCTTTGGTAGAAAGATAAGAGGTAGTGGCTTATCAATATCCTATCAGTTCAATTAGTAAAACAAAATGTGATTAAGCTTGGTAATTGGCCACGTGTTTAAACGTATTTACTTACGATCTCATATTTCTGGGTCATGTTTCCTTGGATGTCCAGTAGGTAGACCTTGCCGAAGTGAGTCCCCAGAGCCAGAAACTGAAATCCACCAAGAACACACCCCAGTTAGATAGACTACATAGAATATCTCTAAACACTTTGAACTTTAAACTGCTAGAGTGGAGTATTAATGTACTTTTGTATGTGTTGTACGGGGAGGGGTGGTGTGTGTGTGTGTGTGTGTGTGTGTGTCTCCAGCTTGTCCCCTCAGGGGCAAAAAAGTGTGAAATTGCCGGAGGACAGAAAAGCCTATTTATCAGAGCGTGCCGGTGTGAAATGGCATTTTTTCTAACATATCAAAATGCCTCAACATAATATATGCACCGTGGATCACATCCCCTAACCTCCTCAGCATATAGCAAACACTCAGAAGACAAACGCACACAAACTACAGTCGTAATACAAAAATGCATCCAAAGGGAAATTGTGTCCCTGCTTTCCAGTTATGATTTTGTGTCCGTACTCGCAATCTTACCAGAAATCTAATAAGAGTTGATTCAATAAACTCAAGATTCTTTGTGGTGTATATACTGTAAATGACAAAAATGGAAATGTAGGCTGATCATTTCCATCGCCAGACCCATCCGTCTATGATGCAAGTATATTTAAAGGGCAGGTCATTTCAAATCATGATATCATGCACGAATTAAAAAGAAAATGAATGAAAATTGAGTCCTCTACTTACTCAGCCTCCTAATAACCAAGTCCACTAACTATCTCTCACCAGCACTAGTTAGTAACTAGTCCTCCACTAGTTATGTCCACTGCCAACTCCAGAACACAGTAACTCTGTAATACAGTGGTGCTTGAAAGTTTGTGAACCCTTTAGAATTTTCTGTATTTTTGTATAAATATGACCTAAAACATTTTTCACCTAAAAGTCCTAAAAGTAGATGAAGAGAACCCAGTTAAACAAATGAGACAAAAATCTATATACTTGGTCATTTATTTATTGAGGAAAATGATCCAATATTACATATTAGTGAGTAGGGAAAAAGTATGTGAAACCTTTGCTTCAGTATCTGGTGTGACCCCCCTGTGCAGCAATAACTGCAACTAAATGTTTCCTGTAACTGTTTGATCAGTCCTGCACCCGGCTTGGAGGAATTTTAGCCCATTCCTCCTTACAGAAGAGCTTTAACTCTGGGATGTTTGGTGGGTTTTCCTCACATTAGCTGCTCACTATCAGGTCCTTCCAGGTCCATAACATTTCGATTGGATTAAGGTCAGGACTCTGACTTGGCCATTCCAAAACATTAAACTTTATTCTTCTTTAAATCCATTCTTTGGTAGAACGACTTGTGTGCTTAGGGTCCGTTGTCTCGCTGCATGACCCACCTTCTCTTGAGATTCAGTTCATGGACAGATGTCCTGACATTTTCCTTTAGAATTCTCTGATATCATTCAGAATTCATTGTTCCATCAATGATGGCAAGCCGTCCTGCCCAGATGCAGCAAAACAGAACCCAAACCATGACAAACATACCCATACTACCAACACCATGTTTCACAGATGGGATAAGGTTCTTATGCTGGAATGCAGTGTTTTCCTTTCTCCAAACATAACGCCTTTCTTTTAAACCAAAAAGTTATATTTTGGTCTCATCCATCCACAAAACATTCTTCCAATAGCCTTCTGGCTTGTCCACGTGATTTTCAGCTTCGGCTCTCTCCTTGCAACCCTGCCATGCACACCATTGTTGCTCAGTGTTCTTCTGATGGTGGACTCATGAACATTAACATTAGCCAATGTGAGAGAGGCCTTCAGTTGCTTAGAAGTTACTCTGGGGTGCTTTGTGACCTCACCAACTATTACACTCCTTGCTCTTGGAGTGATCTTTGCTGCTCAACCACTCCTGGGGAGGGTTTTATGGTCTTGAATTTCCTCCATTTGTACACAACCTGTCTGACTGTGGATTGGTGGAGTCCAAACTCTTTAGAGATGGTTTTGTAACCTTTCCAGCCTGATGAGCATCAACAACTCTTTTTCTGAAGTCCTCAGAAATCTCCTTTGTTCGTGCCATGATACAGTTCCACAAACACGTGTTGTGAAGAGCAGACTTTGATAGATCCCTGTTCTTTAATAAAACAGGGTGCCCACTCACACCTGATTGTCATCCCCTTCAAATTAACTGATAAACCTAGGGGTTCACATACTTTTGCCACTCACTAATATGTAATATTGGATCATTTTCCTCAATAAATAAATGACCAAGTATAATATTTTTGTCTCATTTGTTTAACTGGGTTCTCTTTATCTACTTTTAGGACAACAATATATGATAATAATAATAATATTATTCTAAAAAGAATTCTAAAAAACAATATGTATTATCATTATAACTACCATAATTACTATTGTTGGTATGACAATAGTAAATATTTATATATTACAACAATAGTAATAATGAATGAAGTAAATAACACATTTTAAACCTACTATTACAGCAAAACAACAGGTGCATTAATAATAATATATATTGTCAATATGTACATCATCTGTATAATAACAATAAATAATAAACAACAACGACAATAATAGTAAAATGACATTCCATGCACAATAAGCCTCTGCTGGAGCTGGATAACACTCATTTCTTGTCCAGTCGTTAAGCTTGATCAGATTTATTTGTCCAATGGAAACATAACATTTTATTGTAAAATCTTATTTTACTCAGAAGATAAAATAATTATGATGGAAACCAGCACATTTAAAAGTTTTAAATGCTACAAATACTGTATACGTTATTGTACAAATGCTATGTACTTATGTATATGTGTATTGTAACATATATAAAACGGAATATCAGAAGTTATTAAAATGTCTGTAATTAGCAATGACAGGACACTACGACAACAAGCTGTCCTCAGAACATCTGCTGCACACAGAGCAATGAGAGATGCGTTAAAACACAGCACGTAAGCACCTCTTCCACGCTCCAGCACACACTGCTACACGCCGCAGTCCCTCGCACGGTGCGCGTGCACTCCCATGCTTCAGTGCAGTCTATAATGAAATGCTTATATTTACAGGCACAGCGGAGCATGTCCAGAGCCCCCCCCCCCCACCATCTCCCCAAATAAAATCAGTCCAAATAAATAAATAAACGGGGTGGCCCGGGCAGTCGGAGCTGCTCCTAACGGGATTTATCAAAATGGAATGGCTCAAATGAAATTCTGATTGCGGTCACTTAAAAGACGAGGCTACGTTAGGTGGTAGAACACAGAGATCAGAGAAGAAAAACGTTAAAAAGAGGAGAAATGGAAATTATAATTGAAAATGCAGTGCAGGGATGCCTCCGATGCTGCCTATTTTCTGCTTTTTGTATGGAGGAGACGAAAGAAAGTGTAATTCCCAGAGGACTAAAGAAAGGAGGAGGAAAAAAGAGAAAAAAAATCAATAGCTGTTAATAAAACATCAGGTGAGGAGACATAACTAGGTATGACTATTCCTCCAGCGCAGGCTTGCATGAGTGAACTCACTGCCAGGACCATTTTTTCAGGCAGAGGAGACTGCAAAAGCAAACTATGTTAAGACGATCTTCAGGTTTGCATGAACTGCTCTTGCAAAATAAAAAGGATTAATACTAAAATTGTCGTTTGTGTACATTTGAAGTCATTAAGCAATTCATAAATCATACATTTGCTTAATGCTTATCCAGACATGCATGTTTTGCGGTGAATCTTCTGGTTTACCCACCTTATCATGCACTGTCATGCAGCTGGCTGCGTCCTTCTGAAGAATGTCCGTCACCCCATTGGTCAGTCGCTCATATTTCAGTTTAGGTTCCTCCTCGCTGTCCTCTTCCTAAGGAAAACCACCTTCATTGAAGTTTAAGTTTGTTATGCAGTGCTTTGAACGCTGCACTTAATAATCGATTATAGCTGGATTTCTGCATACTGGATTTTACCCCAGTTATTGGATTACTCATAGCATGTGTACCAGTTACCCCATTTCAGTCGGGTGATCGATACAGTTGCCAGGTCTGCCTATTCTGGACTTGGCTTTATTTGGCCTCTTTTTCCATTGACTATGACCGGAATTAAATGCTGTATATAAAGTATATACTCGATAAATGCTGTAAATGCAGTATATACTCAATAAAACAAAGAATTTGGTTATTAATATTACATTTTTAGTTTATGTCACATATTTACGTGAGATTACTGTCTGGTTGCAAAGTAAAAAAATCAGATTATTACCATTTACAGGACTGAGTCATGTAAACCCAGAGGTCTCTTATCTAAATCATGTATACTCGATCGGATACTGACAAAATCAGATTTTCTGCAATTATCGGATTATTAAGTGCATGTAAACGCACTTACTGTCTACAAAAGCAGTGTATAGATCAGCAAGAAGATCACTGGGTGAGACCGGACAAACTAGAATTCATAAACATCCTTATCTATCTGAATATAAATAAATAGAATAAATAAACAGTAAAACAAAACCAAATTTACAATTTATTTCTGAAATGTAAACGAGGCAAAACAAAGCACATTTTCTTGTATAAGCATTTAAACAAACAAACAAGTTTAGTCCACAGCAAAAAAAAGAAATGACTAGAAACAGAGGTTTAAAATCGTAAACAAAATGTTCTATTGTAGCTACTCACCATATATTAAATATATATAATATATAATACGAATCTTTAGTCTCCTGCAATTAAAAGCCAGTTACTATGTGCTATGTGCTATTGTAGGGTAAAAAATTCTATCTTAATATCAAAATCAACAAACAAGCTCACTGAGAATGGAAGGTATGCGAATGGGAGCTCCCCATTCCCCAACCCCCTGGTGTTCCCAAAATCCAATTGTATAGATGGCACAATAAACAGAACGCATCGTCCACCTCCACGATGCGCATGGTCACATTTTTGCATCGTGTCCCGACATATGGTTACACCCCTAGCACCCGGTGAAGGTGTGAAAGGGTAAAACTATAAAACATGACGTGAAACATCAGTTCCAAACAACACCTACCGCCAGAGCCTTCATTCATGTCGGACTTTGTGAAACTTCTATTCACCGAGCGTATAACAGGACGGAACATGGCGCACCGGCAGATTTGGAGCCCCAGGACCAAAGCTGTCCGGAGGCTGCCATTTTTCTGGCTTTGATCACAGTTTTAGCCATTGACACAGACTGTGCACTGTCAGAATGCCCTCGCGCCCATTCCACCTGAGCAAATCTTCTCAAGAAGCTTGACAATGAACAATAAGACATTCGGGTTCATCCGGACTAGTTCAGACATTTAGCAAATACTGTTCCTAACTCCAAGCCAGTTCTACCTTTTATCATCCAGGTAAAGTCAATCAAACAGCACTTTCATAAATAAAGCAGGCTTGCGTTCAGTGGATGTACCGATACTCTTTGCTCACGATTCGATTTGATTCACGGTACTGAGATCACGATTCGATTTTCTCCCGATTATTGATTTTACATTTGATAAAAGGCATTCCTTTTTTTAATTTCTGAACAATGCAAAACAATGCACATTTCTTTTAAAACAAAAACACTTGTCTCCTACAATTAAAAGAACATTAATAACTAGTTATATAATAACTAAGTGCTATCTTAAATTGAAAATGAGACCCTTTTATCACGTCCAGTGTTTGTATCAATTGCGTACACAAATATCTTTAATCGTCCCAAATCCCTTCAGTTTCCATAATGACTCCATTATCCCATAATGAGTAATACATGTTGTATTTTTGCGCCCTCTAGTGTTCAACGAATGCTATGACGTTATTATATGCGGACAAAGAGAACAACACGATCTGAAGAATGATTATTATGTGATTCTGCAAACTATTTCCATTCACAGTTCCGCATAACGTCTGTTCAGGCAATATTCTTGGCCTGATCAGGTTAATATCCGTATTATTAACGTTATTAACTATTTAACTCATGTTACAATGGCACATACATTAGCTGTAGAACAGAAAGCTGCAATGACACAGGTAACAGTGCAGCCTCTGCTGCAGAAAGTTTTATTAAACACAACGTTTTACTAAACACTGGGTGATTCTGTGCAGGTTGTTTCCACTCAGGCGAATTACGTAAGCTGGATCTGCACTCCACAGCACAAGAACGCAGTGTGGCTCAAGAGACAGTTGTGTATTAGTTTCTATTTGAAAATGATTATCTATTTGAGGTGGAAATCTAATGTAACGCGAGGGGAGTACGCAGAGTATTGCGTCTTTGCCATGCAGCAGACCGGAGAAACAAGCCTAGGAAAACCCCCGCGTCTTTGCAACGCAGCCACCAGAGTTAAATGCGCTCGTTTCTCACAGCTTCTGCACGTTTCCCAGTAAGCTCCCTGCTCTACTCTGGAATAAATGCTTGAGTCATAAATACAGTACTATGCAAAATTCTCAGGCCACCAATAAATTAGGTATACCATTGGTTTAGCCAAATTGCGTAGGCAGATAGAGCGAAATATGGCATTGCCGTTACATTGCGTTCTTGGATCTCGACCTGACGTGCGGATGTTTTCGGAAGAGTGGGATTTGTTAAGTCGGAAGAGCTGGTCGCACTTCGAAAGATGTTTTCCCCTCATTTCCCGCAAGCATCCACGTCCATTTCCTGCCTTCTACAGATGTGAAATTTCAAATACCTGGACATTTGTCATGGTCTACAAAGCCATTATAGTTGTGGAGCGAAAAGGGGGGGAAAAAAATCCTACAAACTTTCTCCGGGTGCGAGAAGTGGGGCGGGGGTGCAGAGTGATAGCTCTGCCATTTCATATCCCATAATTTCTGGCTCTTGTTAGTGTTTGCCGCTGTGGCGGATGAGTATTGTGCCGACGTTTCGCGCCGCTCCTAATTGGTGCCCTGGGGAGAGGGGGATGAAGGGGAGTCTGTCTTTAATTGCCCTGTTCTTGGAGTAGTGTGACCAAACACACAATGCTCTGCCTCTCACACACGCTCTCGAACTCTCTTCCCCTCTCTCCCTCTTCCCTTTAGGTCTCCTGCCTCATGGATCCTCTAGTCAGAGAGCAGATTGTCGATGCAGGTCATCAAATTCACACACAGATTAATGTCAGTCTAAGCCTGCACCCTCGTTCCTTTCCCTGCGTGACATCATGTCTCCGGACTGCGGCACGATTTCTGCACTCGAGTGGGACATTGTACTTTACTTCTGAACAGATTTAGGACTGTATGGAGCACCAGGAAGGGCCAGAACTCTTCTGTTCATGATAAGCATTAGGAGAGAGTGAAGGGAAGGACTGCAGATTAGAATTTTAAACTTGGAATTTTAGCTCATTGGTTTCAACTGAATGGTTATACTCAAGTTATTCGATTTTTTTTTACATTGCCATAATGGCTATGTGACAATATTATCTTCAGGTATTGCAAACCTCTTGGGTCGGCCTGCTCCCAGTCAAAACAGTATAAACACACATTTACAGTGGGACCTCGGAATTCGAACTTAATTGGCTCAAAAAGGTTCAATTTTTTTGCTTTAATTCAAATTTCCCCATAAGAAGTAATGTAAATAGGATTAATCCATTCCCGAGCCGAAAATGATTGGTTTTTTACGCTTATATTGGCATGAAATCGATGATTAAAGGCATGAATAAAAAAACAATGTAATACAATAGGGCCGTGCTAAAAAATTAAAAAAATATCGATACATCAATATATCACAATATATATTTTTCAAATATACTACATCGATTTTGAAGAAAAAAAAACATATTTTAAATGGGGTGTAAACTACAATCTCCACTCCTATAGATGTTGCAGTATATAGATATCGCAATGTATCGTGATATAATGAGATTGTAAAACATATTGATAATAATCAATAAATACATAAAATAAGTACAATATAAAGACACAAACTAACACACACACACACATGTATATACATACATATATACACACATATAATATACCTATGATAATGGCCTAGTTCTTGTTTTTCTTTTGGGTTTTATGGCGATTGACATACCGTATTGGTGCATTATCGCCCCCGGCTGGACTGGACTACATGCATTGTGTTTGGAAGATCGCACCATTGAGTGTTTTATTTAGTGAGCCCATGTTCGAATTCGGAAATTTTTATTTGAATTTGGGGGCAAAAAAAATAATTAAACGGATCGTTCAATGTCCAAATTGTTCGAATGAAGAGCCGTTCAAATTCTGAGCTTCCACCTGTTTGCAGTTGATGCCCAATGCAGTCCGAAGGTCTAAATGGATCTCAAAATGCTTTTTAGTTTATCTTTAACATAAAGCTGCTTACTTTAATTGAAATGTGTGATGGACTTAACAAAATAGATGGCAAAACGATTGATTTTTTATTCAGTGACAAACCTTCTCAAGTCCTACCTCTGATTCATCTGTCGACTCCTCATAGGGATTCCTTTCCTGTAAAACAAGACTCATCTTTAGTACCACAGCTACAGTGGCTTTAGAAATTCACCAAACCATATTGAAGTACTCACTTTTCAACTCATTCATACTTAGACATTTTGCCTACGCATTTTGCCTTACATCATTCAATTAAGGAAAAAAGGCAGTTCTGAAAAGCAGTTCTGAGAATCAATGAGAAAAAGGAAAAACTGGAATAACACGGTTGGATAGGTGATCAGCTCCCTGATTTAATACTTTGTAGAAACACCCATTGCTTTAATTACAGCCATCAGTCTGCTTTTTATATGTCTCTAGAAGCTTTGAATATTTGCTCAGTTTTCAATGCTGAATTGAGGTCGGTCAGATTTCGTGGTGTCCTGCTCTCTACAAGTCTATTCAGTGTTTTTCTGTCAGATTTCAATTAGCGCTCTGACTTGGCCACTCAAGGACATTCACTTGTTTATACTTAAACCCCTGCCTTGTATACTTCAACTGTTTGGCAGTGTGTTCAGGGTCGTAGTCATGCTGGAACCACCTGGCCATCTTTAACTGTTCAGGACAGATTACCCTGAAGAATCTGGGGTGTACTTGACAACAGCCATTTTTTTCTTCAAGCCTGACTTGACCGCTTCACAGTTGGTATGGTGTATTTTGGTGTATATTGTACTCACATATTGTATTCACTATATGCAGTTGGAAAAGTTTAATCTTGGTCTCATATTCCCAAAAACCCTTTTGCCACACGGCATCAGAAGTGCAAATGCAAAAGAGTATGGATCTCTTTTAGAAGACGCTTCTTACTTGCTACCCTGGCATACAGACCAAACAATCTCAGCCATAAAGACTTGTGAGTCCTCCAAAGTTTCCACTGGACTCTTGGTAGCTTCCCTGATCAGTATCCTTGTAGCTTGGTTATCCAGCTTGGAGGGACAACCCAGTTTAGAAGTGTTGGTGATGCCAGACACCTTCCACTTTTTAATACAGGTATCTGATAAACGTCCATTCGCTTTAATGTCCGAGGTCTTAAGAATTGTAATATTAAATAAAAAAAAAAGCTTTCTTATATACAGGTAGCCCCCATTTTCTGACGGGGATATGTTCTGCCAAATACATCATAAGTCAAAGTTGTTATAGTCGTGGGGACTGGGGTTTCCTAGCAGTTAAAGTACTGGACTATGGACCTAAAGGTCCAGGGTTCAAATCCCACCTCTGCCACCTCTGTTGGGTCCTTGAGCAAGACCCTTAACCCATAATTGCTTGGATTGTGAGATCGCTCTGTAAGTCGCTCTGGATAAGGGCGTCTGCTAAATGCCTTAAATGTAAATGTAATGTAAATATAATCGTTGGCATTTAATATATACTGTTAAGTTAGCCTAGCTTACCATAAACATGCTTAAATCACTACTACAGTTGGGCAAAAATCATTCAAATAAAGTTTATTTTATAATAAAATATTGAATATCTCATGTAATTTATTGAATACTGTATTGAAAGTGAAAAACACTCTCACTACATTTCCCAGCGCTCATCACTCCCGCCACATAACTCACTACATCACACACTGCCGACTTCCTCATGTAGCATGGAGAAAGTGTAAGAGTATCGTACTGTCTATCGTTCGAATGAAAAAAAATCAAAATTGCTGAATGTGTGTTTATTTGTATTATCGGATTCCCTTTGTAATTTCGAAGCAGCGTAAATTGGACCATCGTAATTCACGTCTGAATGACAGAAAACTAATAGGGGCAAGCCCTTGAGACACCTGCTGACAGACTTGAGAATCGCAGGCAGAAAACAACAGGGTAACATTTTTGTTTTTGTTTTCGGGAAGTTTTATAACAGATACAAAGATGCTGTATTGTACAGTACAGTACTATCCCAGATGTTTTCATATTGCAGATTACCGTATTTTTCGGACCAGAACGTGCACTTAAAATCCTTTAATTTTCCAAACATCGACAGTGCGCCTTAAAATGCGCTGCGTCTAATGTATGAATTAATTCTGGTTGTGCTTTCTGACCTAGAACCGATTGTAGATGGTACACGGCGCTCATAAATCTGTCAAAATGTTTTAGCACGGTCTTGGTAAGTTACGAAGCTTACGGCAACCGTAGTGCACAGCATCGCGGAGTAATACGGTATGTGCTTCAGCATTAGGGTACGTGCATTCATTCATTTATTTTCGAAGCGGATTTCAAACACAAACACAACGCCATCAGTCACGCAGTACAACATGGACATAGAGCAGCTGTGAGAGAATTCAACATTAACGAATCATGGTACGGAAGTGGAGGAAGCAAAAGACGCCCTGCGCCAGGTAAAGACCAAACTGAGCTTCCGACGGAACTTAAGAGTTTTGTTTCATTTAATGCGCCTTATAACCTGGTGCGCTTTATGTATTAAAATATACCCGTTAGCAGCCGATCATTGACATTGCGCCTTATAACCCGGTGCGCTTCATAGCCCGGAAAATACGGTACTAAATATTATTGCTCAAATTAAAGCACTAGGTGCAAAGTATCTAAACTACTATGCAACTATGGTAATGTCCAGTCAGTGTCCATGTCCTTTTTCACAGAATGAAATGCGGACGTTAAACAGTGCCTACCTGTAATGTTCTGAATTTGTACTTTTAGCCTTTTTGGTAAGCTTGCTTTATCTTGTGCTACTATCATTTCAGTCCTTAAGACACAGCTGGCTTTACTCTGAGATTATCACAACCACTAGGCCTCATAGCCTGGTCTGTAATCTGGAAGGTGACTGGTTGTACCTGAGCATGTTTATAAAATTATTCTAAAAGGGATGACCACTTATTCCAACTCTTTTACTCTTACATTTTAATACCTTTTAAAGATTCTTTTCAATGTTATTCTCACTTTGATGTTGAGGGATATAATATATAAATACAGCTACTAAAAGTTAGATGAAAATATTTAAATTGTCTGTTTAATGTGACAAAAGATAAGGATATTGACAGGGTTATAATGAATTTCTATAGACACTGTGTGGTGTAGAAGCTATTATTTTACACCATACATATAGCACAAGAGATACAGCACTAGGGACCATCTTTATTTATTGTGGGGTCAACAATCTAATAAAACTGGAGGATTGTAAACATATGGCTGCCGCTGTGCTTTTTAAAGAACACTAGCCAATCACTTCTGTCTGTCTGGAATCAGGGATAAATGACATTTCACAGAATATATGTAAAGGAGCTGTTAGTGGTTGAAACATTGGATCAATATTAGATTTTAGACAGATTAATTTGTTTATTAATATTTGTGCAAAGGTAATATAATGTTATATGTTATAATATAGTCCTACACTGCTCCTAAAAGCATACCACAACAATAGACTTCAAATCCTACTTTAAATAGGTAATGGGTTTTTATGACTCACACATTAAACCATACCACACTATTGTATTAAGGATAATTTGTACATTTTAATTGGTTATCTGCAAATACAGCACAAAAGTCTTAGGCCACCATTAGATTTTATTAGATGTTTTCGCAATGGTATCATTGGATTCGTGACTCCATATATTCTTTTCCACTGATCTTCATTCCAGTCTTTGTGAACTTTAGCATCTTAGCCTTTTCGTTTTGGTCCCCTTCCAAAAAGTGATTTCTTGGCCACTACCCTTCCAAAAAAGACCATTCCTGATCAAACTGTCAGACTGTCGAAGGGTCAACTTGGCATCCTGATGAAGCTGCCACGTGCAGCTGGTTGACTGTGGTAGCCTTGCAGATAAGGTACTGGACTATGGACCAGAAGATCCAGGGTTCAATCCCACAATCCCACCTCTGCCAACCTTTCCACTGTTGGGTCCTTGAGCAAGATGCTTAACCCACAATTGCTAGGATTGTAAGGTATCAATTGTAAGTCACTCTGGATAAGGGCGTCTTAAATGACTTAAATGTAAATGCTGTTATTGCTCACGTGTAAGGGGAGGTCACACTAAATACCCACTGTATTCTATAGAAGCTGTTTTTGTAATACTGCATAGAAATTCCCTGTATTTTCTGGCTGTATTCTAGTAAAGAGACTGAGAAAGAATTTTATACCATTGCTAAAGCAATGGTTTATCTAATACAATGGTGGGCTAAGACTTTTGTACAATACTGTATATACAGTCAGATGGTCACAACCTGGCTGATACCTCTGGGCCTTGTTACATGATGGTCAGGTGGTGCGTTTACGATACCCTGTGAAGGACTGGTGCCCTGTCCAGGGTACACCTCTGCCTATACCCAGCGAACTGTGGGTTAGGTTCCAGACCGTCCCCTATTACCCTGATCAAGATAAGAGGTGGTAAATAGAATAGTATCTTTACTGTCATTATACCAAAGGTACAACAAAATTGTATAACAAGGATGCGGCTGAGGATCGAACCCTGATCATTGATGTCAGGGTCGAACACTCAATGATCGAGCCACTCAGCCGCTCAATCTTAAAGTGGAATTAACCCATTATTGAATTAACCCATTATAATGGTTGCTTAGCAGATTTGAGAAAAATAGGACCCATACGTGTTTCATGACTGTTAAAGTTCATGTACTGAGAATAATGGAGCACACATTTTACAAGTTCTGTAAATAAAACCATTAGATTTGCCTTTTTCCCCCTATGATGCTTGAAGTATGAGACACATACTCAGGCAAAACATGTCCCATCCCTTATTGTGTAGTAGGGCCGTTTAACGTCCGCATTACATTGTGTGAATGTTGACCAGACTTCAGTTGGACGAGAAATGGCACATACCTGTACTTGTAATGAAACACTGTCTGTAGTTTAAAGACAGTAACTACCTATTTTAAACGATGTCCCAGTTAATGGACTACAATAGCATCGTATCTTGTGCTTGCAGACTACAAACATGAAAACACATGTTTGAATCACGACCACAAACAATCGATTAGTAACATAAACATGCTCGGTCGATTATGCAATAACTGTGAGCATCCGAAATGTTACATGTTTAGACACACACTAATAACTGAGGGACACTTTACAAGTCCATGAGTGTAGATATTACACGCATTAAAGACGTAATTGAGCTGACAATCTAAATTCTCGCAGTTACATAGTAACAAACGACTATATTTACATTCAGCATCATCATTACCTGCAATAAATGAGAACAAATGGTAGCAATGTTTACCTGCTCCTCCACTTCCGACATGGCTAACAATCCCAAATTCCTGTAAAACGACTCTACGCAAAATCGTATCGAATTTCTAAACTTATCAGACACTGGGAATCGGATAGAGCAGGGATTTTATACAAATGTAAAGATTTCAGACTTGTTTAAAGCCGACAGATTCCCCATGTACTGCAACAGCGTCAAGAACAATCGCGTGACCAAAATAGGAAGCGGGCGCAAAGAGCATTGTGGGAAATGTAGTTTTAGGGCTCATCCTCTCTCAGAGTATGTCTATGCTGTGGAACTACAAACAGAAGCGATTCTTGTATCAGACATATATTTACATTAAACACTTTCTGGAACATTCACCCTATTGTTAATATTATAAATTCCATTAGACTATAATTTATCTCTAGTTAAGGCTAATACAAAACGTCTTTTTTAGGTAGAAGTTCCCTATTACATTGTATTAGCCTTGTTATTGTCGGGTTTCGATCACACTATGTTTGTAAAGTATGTTTGTGTGTTTGGGGGATGGACAAGGTTTTAACTGGTTAGGCTGATTCTAACTGGTAAAAGGAGGACGGGTCCTTTTTTGAGTCTTGGTCATCACAAAGTTTCTTCCTTATATAGTAAGGCGTTTTTCCCTGCCGCTGTCGCCCTAGGCTTGCTCAATTTGGGATTGGCCTTAGATATTAGAAGATAACATAAAATGTAAAGTTGCTTTGAGACAATGCTCTATAGAATCGCTATAGCGCTATAGAAATAAATCTGACTTAACAGGTTCACCATCCTGATTGGTCAGGCTGGTTAGAGCTGGTCAAGCTGGTGAGGTTCACCAGTCTAGTTTGTCAGTCTGGTAAGAGCTGGTCATGCAGGTGAGGTTCACCAGTCTAGTTTGTCAGTCTGGTAGCTTCAGCAATTTGGGGGATCAGTTTGGTTGGTTTGATGCTTTTGGATGAATAATGA
The DNA here is from genome assembly GCA_025084515.1 of Ancistrus triradiatus. NCBI lineage: Eukaryota > Metazoa > Chordata > Actinopteri > Siluriformes > Loricariidae > Ancistrus > Ancistrus triradiatus. The sequence goes on along the minus strand of JAJAGP010000581.1, from coordinate 59,869 downwards.
GACAAGTAGGTACTTCTATTTAGCGCTTGTGGCTCTTTAATACTGAAATAGTGTTCATGGTTCTCTTGATAGAACAGACCATGCTAACTATACTAGCTATGATACTAACAGCATTACATCTCTGGGTGAAGAATTAGTGAACTCTTACATTTAAAACAATCATTACTTTTAGGAAGTGTTTTCTCTTCAGCTTCAGCCTGTGTTGAAAACTGTTTATGGTAGTAATAGTGATAATATTACTAGGTCATGTTAATCATCTTTAGGCAAGACTAGACTAGCTGTTGTTACGTACTTTGGTCACAAATAAGTTGTATTTTGAAAGCATATTTGATAAGGACTCTGAAAACTTTAACACGCTAACCTCCAAAATCAGCTTTTTATATCAGCATGTCTAGAGACCTATAGCTTGTGTCCTAGTGCTAGGGGCACCCTTTGCTTACAATTGTCATCCTTAAATCATTTGCCATATCTTAAACTCCGTCATGCTAGCATGTCGCTGTACGTTGACATATCTGCAGCCTTGCAATGAGAATGATATGATTTCAGAAGCAAATCAGCATTCAAAGGTCATGTTTCAACCTCAGGTAAATGTACAACAGACACTGTCCAAACCTTCAGTGTGCTGCCTTTTGACCCTGAGGCAAACGAGTCATTTTTATCCCCTAATCCTAAACTGCTTCTTATAGATTTGGACATGTGATTAGATTTAGTCCGACGTTTTTACGTTATGATTGGTAACAGACTGCTCGAGTAGAAGGCCTGAAGGAGAGGCTCATTTGTGACAGGCTGTCAATACGTCCTATGCGATTATGCTGATGTAGTGTGAGTAATTATGGTCGGAGTTTTCTTATTCCTGCAGATTATGGACCACAGTATTCAACACAAAAAGTGGAGATGAATTAAATGCCTAGTTTGGTCTTTTTAGTCCAATGCCGGCTATAACGTCTGCTAAAGATAGGATTGGGACCGGATCTTGAACAAGTGGCAGAATCAAAGGGAAAAATTGAAGATGATACTCGCAGCCTTATCTCGTACAACAGACCCAAGCCTTGTACAGCACACACTATCAGTGTCGTCCTTGTTTTATGAACTACACCACAGAGTGACTTTAGGGTCGTGTGTTAATGTCCAGTCATCCATTATGGCTGTAGATTTCATCTGTATGATTTTCCTGGTAAGGAGAATAGTGAGTACTTGAAAGGCCTTCAGGTGCTGAACAGGGGTCACTTCATCAATCCATTATTTTCACTAGAACTACTAATAATTGATGAGGAGAAGCATAGTGTTTTCCTGATTACCACTTCATTGGCTTTGGCCAGTCTACCTTTAGGCTGTTGCTAAATTATTCAATCAGTTTCATCTTCTTTTCACTGTACGGTTTTACACCTGGGATATTTACTCTGACATTTGCTCCCTTTTGACATTAAACAAATTACTGTCCTATATGCCAACCTTTAATATTGGCAGCATTGCATTTTGGCAATCTAATATATTAAACTTTCATGTTGTAATTATCAACATTGTACCCTAGGTATTTATCGGGTATACAACTGAAAATCTTATTGCTGAAATTAGACTGCTAGTGTACTCACTTTCTCGCCTACCCTACCCACTGAATCCAATTCAGGGTCATGGGGTAGCTGGGGCTCAACCCTTTGGGATGCGACAGGGAATCACCCATGGACAGGTGGACTGTGGTAGCCTAGTGGTTAAGGCACTGGACTATGGACCGAAAGGTCCAGGGTTAAATCCCACCTTTTGCCAAGCTGCACTGTTGGGTCCTTGAGCAAGGCCCTTAACCCCACAATTGCTTGGATTATAGACTGTATCAATTGTGAGTTCACTCTGGATAAGGGTGTCTGCTAATGCTGTAAATGAAATAGAGACAGTAGACCAGTCCTACTTCACTAATTCAGTGACAATGGGGACACTTTTGAGACTTTCCACCTGACCAAACTCATATCTTTGGAATGTGGGAGCAAACACATAGACTGACACAGGGAGAACATGCAAATTCCACACAGGCAGTGGCTGGGCCGGAACTTGAACACAGGTCTATGGAGCTGAGAGATGACAGCGCTACCCAATGCGCCACTGTACCACTCTGCTGTCGTGTTGAATTCTTAAAATTTCATATTCAGAGTCGTATTAGGTGCGCATAGTGAGGAGTTTAAACTGAAATTACACACAGTTACGCACAAATCTGCTATTTGTTCTTGGTTTGGCAGGTTATTTACCATTTTCTGATGATTTCTATAGCCAAACCTCATTATCCAAATGTACCTTGTTCTAGGAAATGGTTCAGATTAATGAATATTTGAATAACAGGAACCAAATGGCAATTGTTCCCTATGGGATAATCCCTACCTGATTCATTTTTAATCAGGATCCCGCCTACTTTCAGTCTTATCATGGACACAGGGAGGACATGTAAACTCCAGCCCAGGGTCGGGAACAAACTGGGGATCTTGGAGCTGTGAGGACACAGTGCTAACCATTGCACCACCAAGCCATCCCTATGAGTGATAACGTACACAATTCCAGACCTTAATACATTTGAACTCTCTCAGGCTGCCTCAGACTATTATGCATTTTGGTTAGTTTTGTGGCAAGTCAACAACGAAACATTTAATTTTGTTTCCTTTGGCCTTAGATCCAATAGTTTTCATATTATCCACATATTTTCTTACAATTAACAGAATGTACCCTGTATTTATGTACATCTTTACATTAGGCTAGAATTCTTGACTTTATTACACTGATTCCAGTCCTCTCTGCTAGAGCACAGAGCCGAAACAAAACATGTCACCTTGCCCTTACTGACGGAGTGTGCTGTACATTATATCTGCCCTGTAGCCGGATGCTCGGGCCATCACTTCATATATTAAAGGTCTCCTCACTCCTAAGGAATAGTGATTCTGCCCCGGGAGAGCATCAGCACTTCCTCTGTCATCTTTCTCAGGAGCTGACCTTTAAGCTCTATTTGGTGCAGATGTCATTGCAATGCCTGATCTGACTGACACGCTCTCTCTCACTCACACACACACACTCACTCATACACATGTTCACATACAGACTCTGTGTTGACCCACCCCCACCCTCTCTCACTTAAGCTTTTGTCACTGTGCTATAACTTTGGTGTATAATTTGTTCATTTCTTCTTCTTGTGGTTGAGGAAATTTCTGACCCCTGGCATACAGAGATAAGGCTGGCTTGGGGAAGGGAGGATATTTGCACCTGATTTTCCAGATTTCACTTATTTTAGGTGCCAAAATGAATTCCACAGATGAACCAAAATTTTACACCATCGGATCCACAACAGTGTTTGGTTAGATGCCACGTGTCAACTTGACAGCCATATGAATGCTCAGAATATCACAGCCTTTCTGCTGGCTTTTTGGCTTTTGCATGCTGGTCATAACATTTAGCGAGTTTTTCCTTGCCACTGTCACCCTAGAGGGCTCTGTCATCAGAGCTGTGGGCCTAGATTCAGTTTTTGTAAAGCTTTTTTTGAGACAATGCTCAGTTGTAAAAAGAGCTAAATAAATTTGACTGGACTTGAATGTTCTTCAAGATGTTTTCTTGATGGGGGATAATTTCATGTTTCATCAGTTATTTTACAAGTCTTCTACCTTATGGGGTTTATTGCACCGAAAACTTGTTTACTTTAGAGATGTCAAGCCACACTTTAGACATGTGGTCAGATTAGTTCTATAGTGCTTTTGGAGCATTGTCTCAAAGCAGCTTTACAGTTTTCTATTATCTTTCTATTATCTTCTATTATCAAAGCCCTAACTGAGCAAACCTGGGGTGACAGTGGCAAGGCAAAACGTCCTAAAAGTTATAAGGAAGAAATCTTGGGAGGATCCAGACTCAAAAAGGGTCTTAACCTGCTTGGGCAGACCAGGTGTTATACAGTGGTATGAAAAAGTTTGGGCACCCCTGATAATTTTCATGATTTTTCTTTATAAATCATTGGTTGTCCAGCTCAGCAATTTCAGGTAAATATATCATATAGCAGATGAACACCGTGATATTTGAGAAGTGAAATTAAGTTTATAGGTTTTACAGAAAATGTGCAGTAATTATTCAAACAAAATTAGGCAGGTGCATAAATTTGGGCACCATTGTCATTTGAATACCTTTAGCACTAATTATTTGAACACAAAATTTTGTTTTGTAAGCTCACTGACCCTTGATCTACATACACAAGTGAATCCAACTATGAGAAAGTGTTAAGGTGGCCAATTGGAAGTTTTTTCTCCTCTTTGCATCTTCTCTGAAGAGTGGCAACATGGGAGCCTCAAAACAAACTCTCAAATGGCCTGAAACCAAAGGTTGTTCAACATCATGGTTCAGGGAAAGGGAAAAGCTCTCTCAGAGATTTCAGCTGTCAGTTTCCACTGTGAGGAACATAGTGAGGCAATGGAAGACCACAGGCACAGTTCTAGTTTGGAACTACTCCCGAAGTGGCAGACCAAGAAAAATCTCAGATAGGCAGAGGCGAAGGATGGTGAGAACAGTCATAGTCAAGCCACAGACCACATCCAAAGACCTACAACCCTCATCCTGCTGCAGATGGTGTCACTGTTCATCGTTCAACTATACAGCGCACTTTGCACAAGGAAGAGGCCTGTATGGGAGAGGTAACTGCAGAAGAAGCCTTTTCCTGCAGACACGCCGACAAACAGAGTCACTTGAGGTGTGCTACAGCCACATTTGGACAATCCAGCTTCATTTTGGAATAAAGTTCTGTGTACTTGATGAAACTAAAATTGAGTATTTGGACATAACAAGGAGCGGAAAAGGAACACAGCATCCCAAGACAAACACTTGCTACCCACAGTAAAATTTGGTGGCGGTTCCATAATGCCCGCGGGACTGTGTGGCCAGTGCAGGTACTAGGAATCTTGTTAAAATTGAGGGTCGCATGGATTCCAGTTAATATCTCCAGATTCTTAAGAACAATGTTCAAGAATCAGTGACAAAGTTGCACCGAGGCCAACGACCCCAAACCCTGCTCATAATCTACTAAGGCATTCATGCAGAGGAACCAGTACAACGTTCTGGAATGGCCATCTCAGTCCCCAGACATGAATATTACTGAAAATGTGGGCTGTCCATGCTTGGAAACCATCAAAGATGACTGAACTGGAGATGTTTCTAAAGAAGAATGGTCCAAAGCACCTTCAACCAGAATCCAGACTGGAAGCTGTAGGAAGCGTTTAGCGGCTGTTATTTCTACAAAATGAGGATCTACTAAATATTGATGTAATTTTTCTGCTGGGGTGCCCAAATTTATGCACCTGCCTAATTTTGTTTGAATAATTACTGCACACTTTCTGTAAATCCTATAAGACTTCATTCATTTCACTTCTCAAATATCACTGTGTTCATCTGCTATATGATATATTGAACTCAAGTTGCTGATCTGAACAACCAATGATTTATAAACTAAAATCATGAAAATTATCAGGGGTGCCCAAACTTTTTCATACCACTGTATGTAAGATTTAAACTAAGCTACCTAAGTAATAGGTTAATAATAATTGTTTAAATAAAAACAGAGAGAACATAAAGTATTAAAAGAAAATATGATCATGAAAACAAAATACAATAATACATAGACTATTATAAACTGCAAAACATATTAGGAAGATATAATAAAATAGAGAATCTAAATTATAGCAAATGACACAACAGTATATATAAATAAAATCCTGAATGAAATTGCGTATAGAACAGCATGAGTGGAACCGGAGGGGAAGAACATCTTATTGTGGGACCGGAATGGAAGAACATGTTAGTGTATGTGGTGGAACTGGTACTGTGGTAGGGACTGTGGTTGCCTAGGTAAAGGTACTGGACTCTGGATCAGAAGGTCCAGGGTTCAAATCCCACCTCTGCCAAGCTGCCACTGTTGGGTTCCTTAACCCACAATTGCTTGGATTGAAAGTCACTCTGGATAAGGGTGTCTACTACATGTTGTAAATGTAAATGTACCAGAACAAGAGCTCAGAGAAAACAGAATATGTAGTTAGTTACAGAGTTTATTAACAGAACACATATGTGCGAGAGCATCAAACAAGATATCATGCTCCAATAAGTCTGAAAATCCAAATCATAATCTTACTTTCCTACACTACCTTCAAACACTACCTTTTTGGAGCCTTTTCTGTTGTCAGTACTACTGAGACACTTCAATCGGTGTCTGTTTCAGTACCCAGCCCTAAATCGATTAGATTGCACATGAGTACTGTTTATGTTATATCTTAGTAAATCAGAGCCACAATTCCTCACGTTCTGTGTTTCTCTCATCCTGGACTGAGCCCTTTTATTGAAACTTGCCCTCTGTAGCCCTTCACTATCATCACTGTGGGATGTCGAGACGAAAGAGTGAGGAGAAATGGAGAAGCATAGAGCTGTTTCATCTCTCTCCCTGCCTCAGCTTGCCCTCTGCTAACCACCTCTCCTCACCTCATCTTTCTCTGTCTTTTTCTCCCTCGTCCTTTTTCTCTCTTCCTTAACGTTATCTCCAGTGCCCTCCTCTTTCCTTGCCTACTTCCTAGGACGGATCGATGATGGCATGCTGGGGCAGCCAGGTTTTGGCAGGGGGGCTTCAAGCAACGCCACTGATTTCACTCAGCCTCATCATCCATCCTCTTTCTTGTTGAGCCTGGAGAAAACAATCAGCACATGGAGCTTAAGACAAAAGCCAGTACTGTCCATTCAACAAGCCAAGCCAGTTATATCTGTGTGTAACAGGTATGCAGATTACACATGCTGCTAGTAGCTAGCTAAAGAATCAGGTTAAACCAACTCTTCTACATACGGTCACAAAGTGAACTGTTCTGTTTATGCCATTTAGCACACACCTACACAAACCGATCACTTCATTAGCTACACCTCCTCAGCATGGCTGACGTTTTAAAAAATATTTGCGAATGTCCATTACTCCATGAGAAAAACAAAAAGAAAATGGCTCTGAAAGTGTTAGCCGCTCAAGCTTCTGGAAGGATGTTGGGGCATTATGGGAAATGTAGTACCGGTTGTGAGTTTGTGTTCATTAGTCATCCTCTAATCGTTCATCAGTGCTTACAGGATGCTGTCTACAGGATGGTGGCTGGACATTTTTGGTTGGTGGACTATTTTCAGTCCAGCAGTGACACTGTGGTGCTTAAAAACTCCAGCAGCACTGCTGTGTCTGATCCGCTTGTACATGCAGGTGTAACTGCAGTGCTGAGAATGATCCACCACCCAAATAGTACCTGTAGAGAAACAGATGGACTACAGTCTGTGATTGTAGAACTCCAAAGTCCATCTATATGGTTAGAGCAACTGATCAAATGAGTGTAGAAACAAGGAGGTGTACCTAATAAAGTGTCCGGTCAGTGTATATTACAATAATAGCTATAACATAGGTTTGGTCCAACTGACAGTCTTTGGAAAACGAACCCATTATTCACACATTACGTTTACTTGCTCTGTATGGCTTGAATGAATATAGCTTTATTCCTCGCTCATGCCTCTTACTTTCTGCTTTGATAAAGCGAGCTGCTTCACATTCATTAGTCCAAATCATAAATCTCCAACAGAGCAAGTCACTGCAAGGACAGGATGCTAATTTTCCACAAAAAAGGTGATCGAATATGCCTCATAATTCTTATGTAATGTGTGAATTGGGCCTGAACCGTGCAATTAACTCTCACAAAGGCAGGTAGAAACAATGTCTTGATTCACTTGCTTTACTGTCGGCGGTCATTAGGATGCTCTCATGCACCGTGACTGGCTGCTTGTCCTTATATTGCAGCTAATAAGCAGCATGTAAAACTCAATTGAGTGGAACATTCAGCCGTGCTGAATCACAGTTGCTGGGCTCAAGAGCTGCCGATTATGATCATTTGTTTTAAAATTAAATGTTAATTTGTTAGTTTTTCATTCACTCATTCATTTTCTATATCTGCTTAATCCAATTCTGAGTTACAGAGCACCAGGGTTTAACCAGGGTGCAAGGTCAACCAACCCTGAGTAAACAACAATGGACGGGGCAACATTCCACACAGGGTGCAGACAAATACACAAACACAAGCAGGTTTTCTGTCCGCCACGTTTTTGTCTTTTGAAAATGTGCAAAGAAAAACCTTATTGGAAAAAGTCCATAGTTTGAAAATACATCCAAATATCGCAAAAGGAGTTTTACACTACATTTATGTCATTTAGCAGATGGCTTTATTCAGAGTGACTTACAGTTGATACAATCTTACAATCCAAGCAATCGTGGGTTAAAGGCCAACAGTAGCAGCTTGGCTGATTTGGGATTTGAACCCTGGACCTTATGGTCTGTAGTCCAGTACCTTTACTGCTAGGCCACCAGGACATAATGTGTTAAAATGGAAATGCGATGATAGGTGACGGAAAAGGATTGATAGATCAAGTAACATGGTTCCATTCCACCTGATCAGACCAAAAACAAAACAAAATCGGAAATTTATGCAGTTAGATATTATTTAATAGTCAATCCATCTGAATGTGATAGCCAATTTTTGAAACGCTATAAAGACTATTCTGTTAAATCCCTCTATTTGTCCTTGTTTTCCACCCTTAATGGTGGTGGCCTACATCATCTAAAGTTTATTCGCATAACTGTAGAGGATGGAAACATGACTTAAGTTGCATTTTTTTCTGCTGAAATTTCATTAATGCGCATAACATTTGCAAAACTGTGAGACTGTGGTAGCCTAGTGGTTAAGGTACTGGACTCTGGACCAGAAGGTCCAGGGTTCAAATCCAACCTCTGCCAAGCTGCCACTGTTAAGTCCTTGAGCAAGGCCCTTAACCCACAATTGCTTGGATTGTAATATTGTATCAATTGTAAGTCGCTCTGGATAAGGGCGTCTGCTAAATGCTGTAAATGTAATGTAATGTAAAAACGTTTGGATGGAAACCCGGCTACTGGGACACTTCAGACTAACCAACTGGGAAACTGGAGCACTCAGAGAAAACCCACATGCACATGGGGAACAAACTCACACAGTCTGGACCAAGAATCAAACCCGGTATTCCCTGGAGGTAGAGGATTCATACTGCAGCAGGTTAGTGACCCAAAACATGGCACAAAGTTTTGCAACAACTACCTGAAGACCAAAGAGTTCTGAGAGTCATGGACTTTCCTAAACTCCACTGAGCATTTACAGGGTTTTAAATGCATGCATTAGTCATTTAATCATTTAGCAGGTGCCCTTATCCAGAGCGACTTACAACTGATACAAATCTTATAGTCCAAGCAATTGGGGATTAAGGGTCTTGCCCAACAGTGGCTGCTTTGCAAAGATGGGATTTGAACCCTGGACCTTCTGGTCAACATGCTTTAGTGGTCTAAAATGTGCTTTTGGTAGGTTATACCAAAGAAGATAAGTGGCTAAAGCACATAGCTATGAGCTGTGATTACCTTGCCTGCAGCATGGCTTACTTTCTTTTAAATATTTGTGGCTGTCCATTACTCCATGAGAAAAAAAACAAAAGAAACTGGCTCTGACTGAGAGCGTTAGTTGCTGAAGCTTTTGAAGATATTCCGGCGCATTACAGGAAATGTAGTGCCTGTTGTGAATTTTAGTGGCGTGTCCCATAGTTCTGCTCAGCAATCCAGGACAAACTTGACATTTTAATGGGGCACAGCAACATTTTACTGGTGCACAGTAAGGTGAGGTCCCGGATCAGTGTATACGCTTCATTAATGGGACGGGCCCAGGATTAGCACTGGTATTATACATCATGTTCAGTTTTGAAGCATTGCTACATTTTTCAACCAGTTCCACTTCTTAACATGCACAGCATATATAGTTCAGAATGGATTCCACTTCTTCTAGGAAACTTGGGCAGCATGATGCATCCATTAAATAATGTGTGTGAGGGATTTTTTCAGGTCCAGATGATGCAGCATTGCTGCAGGTATTAAAAACTATTCATCAGTGTCAGACAGGTCCTGGGTACAGCCGCGCTTGACCAATCAACACGAAGACCTTGTTGCTGATGGCAACTGACCAAAGAGGCATGAGGATGAGGATGAGGAAGAGCCGGTGCATCAGTGGGTAAAAGATTTCTTGATATACTCTCCCAGTGAGTGGTTTATAAGTATCAAATTCCTCTCTTATTTTCTATTTGGTTGAAGTATTACAACCCCCTGTTTCATCCCTAATCTATCTTTTCTTAACACCCTCATTTTTTTCATCTTTCCTTTTATTTATAGTGCTCTTACTTCTCTCCCAAGCTGTCTCTCTGTCTTTTTCTGTCTCTCCATGTTCAGACCATAATACCAGGGTCAGATAAGCTGCAGAATCACCAGAAGGTCAGCTCCAAGATCGATAGTTGGAGAAAAAAAACTAAGCAGAAAAAAAAGCTGCACACAAACTCAATCAATGGCTTTTTATATTTATCTGAGGAGGACCAGTGGGGTCTTATAGTGTCTCAGGCATCAAAGAGCTTTTTCCAACGCTCGGCTTTGATAGCCAACAGCCAACGAAGCGATCTTTCTGCCTTTATTCTGATCCCGGCTGTGTGTGGTGTGGATGGGTTAGGACTGCATCACACCAAGCGCAGTTAGTGCTGGATAAAAGCAAGTATATAGATGTCTGTTTACTCTTTCTGCTTCAAATAAATAAAAGTTAGCCCATCTAACACAGCTCTATCAAGTCATTGACAGAAGCTAACAGAATTAACAAATATATGCCATATATTACCATTTTGATGTCGTTGAAATAGTGTCTTTAATTGAGAGAGCGAGACTGGGCAAAAGGCACCCACAGAAAGGCTTAGTGCATTCTTATAAAGGCATTCACAAGCACAGAACGACACTCGCGTGCACTTCCTTTGCCACTTCGAGCACCTTACACATGACTCAAGTGTATTTTTGAGACTTTGTGGGAATTAAAGGAATGGCTCCACACCTGATTGGTCATTCTCAGCCAAGATGCTGGCAGTCAAAAAAGAAAAAAGAAATATTTCGACACACTAAACAACAATAATCCTAACCCTAATAATAATATACATTTTAGTTAGGGTTAGGGTAGGGTTAGGGTACTACTTTGTTTCAATAATAATAATAATAATAATAATAATAATAATAATAATAATAAAAATAACAATAATAATAATACAAAAATTATAATAATAACAACAACAATAATAATAATAATAATAATAATAATAATAATAATAATAATAATCAGAATAATAACAACAATAATCAGAATAATAATAATAATAATAATAACAACAATAATCAGAATAATAATAATAATAATAATAACAATAATAACAATAATAATAATAATAATAATAATAATAACAATAATAATAGCAATAATAATAATAATAATAACAATAATAATAATAATAATAAAAATAATGTACAGTATAGTGTATTATATTACCATAAGACACTACTATCTTCAAACAAAAAAGTTTTTAAAAATGTACAAATAAAAACGTATTATGCATTTATTATTTATTGTTTAGGCCTCTCAATCGATTCAAATAATTATCAATGAATCACAATTAATCCCATATATTTTATCGTCTCTAATTTGTGCGTACAATATTTCCTTTAAACTGCAAGGGACAATGTTAGCCATAGGTGTTCAAAAAATAAATAATTTCAAATTTCCAGTACCAGTATAAGAAAAAAAGACTTTCCTGTCATCTAAGCACAAAGGTAAGCACCTGAAATTTGGTAAAAACTACTCGGACTTCGACTGGAACCACGGATGAAATGAAAATGGACCTTTTTGGCAACAAACACTTGGTGTAAAATGTATGACTAGACTGCGAACCTGATCGCCACTGTTAAGCATGGTGGAGCATCTATGGGGTTGTTTGGCTCATTTACCTCCAGAGACCCTGGGAACCTCAGCATGTGGGATCATGGACTCCGGACATACCAGCAAATTTTAAATCCACATTTGTCTGTCTCTTCCAAGAAACACAAAATCAAGCGCATCTGCCATTGTCCTCTCACTCCCCTGATCTAGTCCCCATAGAAAACTTGTGGGGTGTGCTAAAGAGGAGAACGCGCAAAAGAGGACCTAAGAACCTGGAAGGACTGAAGTGATTCTATAAAGAATAAAGGTCTGTCAAATACCCTGCTCCGTCTTCTCCAGCCTTATCAGATGTTATAGGAGAAGATTAAGAGCTGTTTTATTGGCAAAGGGAGGTTATACAAAAGTATTACATGCAGGGATGCCAATAGTTTATATTCATTTCTTGATGGGGGATAATTTTTTGTCACACTAAATTTACTTCAATTAAAAGCTGTTTTTTTCTCATTTTGTCAGTGTGGGATTAAGCTAATTCACTTTTTATCAGAGTTGCCAATAATTGTGGAGGGAACTATATATAATTTGTGATAATGTATATTCTACTCATTTGTTCAATCCAAGGCATTAATTAAGCTGATAATAATTAAATATATACAAAATCATCACTTTTAGGGTAATTTCTATTGGTAAGGGGCTGTCACAAATCCTAGATCTTAAATTAGAATTTTTGAATGTAATACTTAGCATTTTTGCATGTTTTGTGCTGTTTTTTTTTAACTTATTTGTGATTTCTTGTAAATTACAGTTAAACGATTGATATTTGTAAGTAATTTTATTTTAAATATTTTAAAATCTTTATTCAAGATTTTGTGTTTTCACTACAAAAACACAAAGTTTTATTCCAATATTTTAGCCACATACCTACATTTAAGCATTACATTCTGCACCCCTGTGTCTCATGGCCACATAGTGAGAAGTTAGATCCCATTGTTTTAAAGTAACTGTGTCCCAGATGCTGTGCACCAGTGTGTAAAATGCTAATTTGTCACTACTAAATTTTGTTTTGCAATTAAATTGAACTTGTTGAAGTTATGATTTTGTGTACAACAATTTTGAGTAATGATAAGAATGAACTAAAATTATAAAAAATGTAATTTTAGTAGATAAATCAACCTTAGCTATAGTACAATAAACTGCACATACCTGCAAAGATTTTACATACCCTATAGAAATTTCTAAATGTTTTCAACCCTTTGAAGCAAATTGGTAAATGGGTCAATAACTGCGTTTCAGCTTTGAGATTATATTATATATTATTATATATTATATATGTCATATTTTATTGCTTATACACTATATTCCAATCAGTTAAAAACCTGTAACACAGGAAAAGGAAGTCTGATGTTTAGCAGACTGTGTGTGTGTGTGTGTATGTGTGTGTGTGTGTGTGTGTGTGTGTGTGTGTGTGTGTGTGTGTGTGTGTGTGAGCGTGAGTGCAGTCTGCACGCTCACTGCCCAAATCATCGGTTCTTTGCCTAACCTCAGGGGATGCTAAAGCCCTGCAGCTAGGGCCATTAGCAATTAGCATGAATACGTTAAGAGAGACAACCCTCAGAGCAGGGAGGGAATAAGGAGTTGGCAGGGAGGGGGGTCAGCATTCAAGTGCTTTTCCCTGTTCGTCCTCATCTGAGGCTGAAGAGGAGTAAAGTGACCTCCCCACCACTGCCACACAACACACACACACACACACACACACCACACACATTATATACCATCACCCTCCACTTCACATGTTAGAGAGAGAAAGAGATGGGGCAGGAACGCGAAGAGATAATACAACCTCAAATTATAAAAAGTTGGGGGCAATCTGGAAAAATGCTAATTAAATAAACTTCCATTCCTGCATTTCAGGCCTGCAAACACATTCCAAAAAATAGTTAGAACACGCCAATTTAGGGCTAGTAATGAGGTTAAAAAAATAATGCGAATTCAAACAGGTGATATCAACAGGTGATTATAATAATGATTTAGTACAAAAGCAGTTTCTATGGTATCTAAGGCTGAGTCTTTGAGGAGCAAATGTGGGCACATGATCTCCAGTTTAATGAAATGTTTAAAAACAACGGTTTCCTCAAAGAAAGAGAAGAAGGGATATTTCTCCCTCTACAGTGCCATAATATCATTAAATTATTCAAGGAATCTGGAGGAATTTCAGTCTGTACAGGGACAAGGGCACAAGCCTAAACTGAACTCCTATGATTGCCGATCCATCAGACAGCCCTGCATCAAGACCCGTCATTCATCAATAGCTGATTTACATTTACATTTACAGCATTAGCAGACGCCCTTATCCAGAGCGACTTACAATTGATACAATCTTACAATACAAGCAATTGTGGGTTAAGGGCCTTGCTCAAGGACCCAACAGTGGCAGCTTGGCAGAGGTGGGATTTGAACCCTGGACCTTATGGTCCATAGTCAGTACCTTACCACAGTCCCAACACCACTGAGCAAGGGATTACTGTAAATTGTGAAACCTTTATCAAGCTCTTACAATACTGAGTTACATTCACAAATGCACTTAAAAACTGTTACTGTGCAAAAAGGAGTCTCATGTTAACCATGTCCAGAAGTGCCATAGATTTCTCTGGGTTTGGATTTATCTGGGATGGACCATCACACAGTGGAAACGTGTTGTGGTCAGATGAATCAGTATTCCAGCTCTTTTTTGGATGTACTGTATATTAATGTATATAAACAAATGAAATGAAGTCGACCACTCAAAACAAGAAATATCTTGGGTTCATGCCGTCCACACTGTCTTTCTGTTTTAGTTTTGTAGGTGCTCAGGTGATGCAGAGATCAAGTACGCTCACCACCACAGGGAGTTGGAAGTCATATGCAAACAGACTGGATATTGTGTTCCAGTACCAGTTCCAGCCCCACACACTAAGATGTTCCTCCGTTTCAGGTATACTCAAGTTGTTTCCATCATGAGCTCCAGCACCACGATGCCTGGGCCACGCCAGAGGGCAGTACCTCTCTCTCTCCTCCGGTTGGCTGGGGATGACGTGCCGCAAAAGCACTGTCCCTTCAAGGACTAAAGATCCTAAAAGTGTCTCTGTGTATCGGACTAAATAATGCTGATATGCATATTTTTAAAGTTATTTTATTCAATAATTTATTTATCTGTTAATATTTACTTACTTTCTGGTGTTTGAACTATTACTACATACTTATTTGATTAGATAAATCAGTTTCATTCTTACATTTATCATCTAAGCCACCCAAGGAGGATGGGTTTCTTTTTGAGTCTTGGTCCTCCCAAAGTTTCTTCCTTATAACATTTAGGGAGTTTTTCCTCAGGCTTCTTCAATTTGGGATTGGCCCTAGATATTAGAAGATAATCTAAAATTGTAAAGCTGCTTTGAGACAAAGCATTGTAAAAAGTGCTATATAAATAAAGCTGACTTGACTTGACTGTGTCTGACTGAGAAGAGGCCAGTCAGGGAATCATCAACCAGTGTTACAACAGTGACTCATACCCATCCCTGTGAGGTACTGCACCCCATCCAGGGCACATTTCCAGGGCCTGGGCTGACACCAGATCACTTTTCAGTGAGTGTTTAATTTGTGAGTAAATAATTTAGAATATACAGTTTGAAGAAATGTATTTAATCTTTACATTTAGTTTAAAACAGTGACACAATACTTTTATCATAATGTTGGTGGTGAAATGGAGAAGTTTTTTAATAGCTGGTTGTTTCATTATTAGTTGGTAATTAGTTGGTACAATCAAAATGATTAAAGACCTTGCTCAAGGCCCCAGCAGTGGCAGGCCTAGATCTTCTGGTCAATAATCCAGCACCCTAACCTCTGCTCCACCACAGCCATTTAGATGAGTGACGAAGCGTTTTCTCATATGAAAACCTTGCATCCAGATGAATTGATTCAACTTTCTAGGATTAACTCATTAAAGTTTTGCAGCTCTAGGATTTTGGTGCTAACATCCAGCTGTTGGAAAAGGCAGTGCCTGAGGACCTGGGTTCAATTCCCGGATGGAATTAAAGTATTATTTGTACTTTGTAGTCTATCTGTATCTCTACATACTTTGTTTCATTAGTCCCTTTTACTGGTCAGATACTGTGTGTGTGTGTGTGTGTGTGTGTGTGTGTGTGTGTGTGTGTGTGTGTGTATATACTGCTCAAAAAAAATAAAGGAAACACTTAAACAGCACAATATAAAGCTCCAGTGTTCCTTTTTCGGTTTTTTTTTGAGCCTTACTGTATATATAATCAGTGGCTGATTAAATACTTTTCGCCTTACTGTATATATATATATACAGTAAGGCGAAAAGTATTCACTGATTGTGCAAGTTCTCCTACTTAGAAAAATGAGAGAGGTCTGTAATTTTCATCGTAAAAATATTTCAACTATGAGAGACAAAATGAGAATAAAAAATAATAATTGTAAATTATGTGGTGAAAATAAGTATTTGGTCAACAACAAAAGTTCAACTCAAAATACTTTGTAATATAACCTTTTGTTGGCAATGACAGAGGTCAAACGTTTCCTGTAAGTCTTCACCAGGTTGGCACACACTGTAGCTGGTATTTTTGGCCCATTCCTCCATGCAGATCTCCTCTAGAGCAGTGATGTTTTGGGGCAACACGGACTTTCAACTCCCTCCACACATTTTCTATGGCGTTGAGGTCTGGAGACTGGCTAGGCCACTCCAGGACCTTGAAATGCTTTTTACAGAGCCAACTCCTTCATTGCTCGAGCGATATGTTTGGGATCATTGTCATGCTGGAAGACCCAGCCACGTTCCATCCTCAAATGCTCTCACTGATGGAAGGAGGTTTTGGCTTAAAATCTCATGATATATGGCTCCTTTCATTCTTCCCTTACCAGAATCAGTCGTCCTGTCCTCTTTGCAGAAAACAGCCCCAAAGCATGATGTTTCCACCCAATGCTTCACAGTAGGTATGGTGTTCTTGGGATGCAAGTCAGCATTCTTCTTCCTTTCAAACATGACGAATTGAGTTTTTTACCAAAAAGTTCTATTTTGGTTTCATCTGACCACATGATATTCTCCAATCCTCTTCTGGATCATCCATATGCTCTCTGCCAAACTTCAGACGGGCCTGGACATGTACTGGCTTAGGCGGGGGACACGCCTGGCACTGCAGGGTCTGAGTCCCTCTCAGCGTAGTGTGTTACTGATGGTAG
The DNA here is from genome assembly GCA_025084515.1 of Ancistrus triradiatus. NCBI lineage: Eukaryota > Metazoa > Chordata > Actinopteri > Siluriformes > Loricariidae > Ancistrus > Ancistrus triradiatus. The sequence continues at coordinate 42,824 of JAJAGP010000581.1, read as the reverse complement.
CCTTTGTTACTTTGGTCCCAGACTCTCTGCAGGTCATTCATCAGCTCCCTCCGTGTAGTTCTGGGATTTTTGCTCATGATCATTTTGACCCCACGGGACGAGATCTTGCGTGGGAGCCCCAGATTGAGGGAAGATTATATCAATGGTTTTTTTGTATGTCTTCCATTTTTTTTACAATTGTTCCCACAGTTGATTTATTCACATCAAAGCTGCTTGCCTATTGTAGATTCACTCTTCCCAGCCTGGTCTAAAATTTTCTTCCTGGTGTCCTTCAACAGCTCTTTGGTCTTAGCCATGGTTGAGTTTGGAAGTCTGACTGTTTGAGACTGTGGACAGGTGTCCTTTATACAAATAACGAGGTCAAAACAGCTGTCATTAATACAGGTACGAGTGGAGGACAGAAGAGCTTCTTAAAGAAGAAGTTACAGGTCGTGAGAGGCAGGAATCTTGCTTGTTTGTGGGTGACCAAATACTTATTTTCCACCATGACTTACAATTAAATTCTTTTTTAAAATCCTACAATGTGATTTTTTTCATTTTGTCTCTCATAGTTGAGTGTACCTATGATAAAAATTACAGACCTCTCTCATCTTTCTAAGTAGGAGAACTTGCACAATCAGTTGCTGACTAAATACTTTTTTGCCCCACTGTAAAAGTACTTTTTATATTTTTACCCCCCAGTATATATATATATATATATATGTATATATATATATATATATATACATATATATGTATATATATATATATATTATAAGCATTATAAATAAGGAGTTCAGAATGGAAAACTGTGCTTGTATCATTTTTTCTCTGCATTTTTAATCTTAATTTTCCTGCTTTCATTATAAACTAATGGGAAAAGGATTCTCCTTTAAAATTAAGCCGAGCTCTCTCTTGCTTGCACACTTGCCCATTCTCTCTCTCTCTCCGCTCTCTCTCTCTCTCTCTCTCTCTCTCTCTTCTCTCTCTCTCCCTCTCTCGCTCTCTCCCTCAGCCCCTCATAGCTCTTAACTGGTCAACGGACTGTAGAGAATAAATAATAAAAAAGTATTGATTATTTTGATGACTGCACTATTCAATTAGGTATTAATTTTGCCCTCCACTGGACCTATCCAGGCAGCTCAGTGGGAATGAGAGGGTAACCCAGGAGACATGATGGAGGGATGGAGGGAAGGCTAGATGGATGGATGGATGGATGGATGGAGGGGGAGCCGGTTTAAACGAATGCAGCGGGAGTAAATGTATTTACCTCCCTGGTGGTAAAAGGGGGGTGGCGGAGGGAGGAATACTGGTGCATCTTGTACTTAAGTGCTCAGTTAAAAAAAAAAAAAAACAACAACAAAAAACCCATGCGATGACAGTGCCATTGTTTTGCCGTATATAAGTATCGACTGGCCCACTTCACCAAAGACAGCTTAAACTATTCCTATTGATTAACATTTTAATAGATTATCATGTGTCACATCAAAGTCTGCGTCGTCCGGGCCGATGGGCGCATTTGCTCCGGCCCCCATGGGCCCGCAATCATGGAATCGCCCTGAGGAGGGGGGTAATATGGTGATGTGAAGGTCTGGGCAGGACCATCACCCCTTCGCTGACCCCCACAATGCTTCTCTGCTTCTCTTTTCAGGCTAGATTCAAAGTGATCACCTGTCCCTATTTCAGAGCCACTTAGGCAGAAACTTGCCTCTAAACAAGGCAGCAGGAGGGAGGACGAGGCGAGGTTTTGTTGCCCCTGCCTAGGTTTGTTTATGATGTGCCTCGCCGTCAGGGAGGAGGTACATCTGAGGAAGGAGGGGCCGAGCCAGAGTGAAGGAGGAAGATAGCAGAGGTGACATCTCTGCTGAATCTCTAGAGGCGATCCCAGACTTGAATCAGCCGATGCTTTACTGTCAAAGCCTCTTCTGGCCTGTGTGAAGCTCCAGCAGGCTCTTGCAGGCTCTGATCTCTTAAATCTCAGGATTTCTGCAGAACAGCATCTTCAACTCTTTTTCTTTTAAATCTGGAGACACAGTTTTGGTAAGTTCCCATCTTTTATTTTTGATTTTTTTTTCATTGCATATCACCATGAAGTGGCTCTGCCCACGTCGCTGTGGGAGTTTGTGGCACTTGTGATGTGAATTAATGCCAAAATGATCTTTTTTTCCCGTGGCCTCATAAAAGTGCTCAGTGGAATGAGTTACGCTGATTGCATGAGTTGTAGCAATTAAGAGCATATGTAAATGACTGGTACTTGAATGGAGTGTGCTATTAAAATTCACAATGACGCTGGCAGGACCAACTCTAGCACTCAAGTGGTGCAGGTTTTATTTTCGAAATCTCTTTTAACTGCAGCTGCAAATGTTACTTCACCAGTGATTCACCAGGGAAAGTTACGTTTAGATTCAGATCATCTTTCACATCAAAATATACATTTCAACCTTTAAGAAATATACTTAAATACTTAATTATTTTTTCTAATTATGAAAGAGCTGCTTATAAATTTTGATTATATGGCTAATTTGTTTTGCCCCTTTTTTGCAGCTCAGATTCTGGTTTCATTATCTATGTTCTGTTTCTTGTGTTCTGTTGCTTGGTCAGTTTCTTTTCTTTGTAATCACAGATATGCCACACTTATATTTCTGCCAGCATTGTTTTGCTCCTTTTCTTTCTCTTTCTTTTGAGAATTTCTGTAATTATATTCTGCCATAAAAAAGGACTTTTCTGAACTTTTTCATGCTTGCAGCTCTATTAGTATTGTTTATTTTCTTCTTTGTTGTTCATTTATTAATTAATGTATCTTTTTTCTGTTAGCATAGTTAGAACATTTGAATATTCCATATTAAATGGTTCCTCAGTGAGAAATGCACAGCGTAGAGCAAAATCATTTTTATGCTCTTACTGTGCATTTTTAACTGTGTGTGAAATCATGCACAGGTTTCTTTTCTTCATTTATTTTGTTTTTGTTTTTGTTAATATTTTGCATGAACTCAATTTTGACTTCTACATTTTTTTACTTTAAACTTTTTACTTTGTGACTTTTTTCTTGTGATGCATGTTATGTTGGCATAGCTAGTGAAGTTGTTTTTATTTTTTCCAATTATTCTTCTTTAATTCTCCTTCTGTACTGTCAGTTTTCTTTTCTGTTCTGTTTTCTCCTTCCTTTCACTTTCTTTTCTTTTTCTGAGAATTTTGTTCTGTTGCTTACTCATTTCTGTTACTTTTGAAATTGTTATTTTATTTGTCTATTTGTTAATATTTTTAATTACATTTCTTTGATTTGTAAACATACATATTCCATGCTTAGATTTCTGCCACTATTGTTTTTTTCTTTTCTTTTCTTCTTCTTTTCTTTCTCATGCCTCCTGTGACTAGTGAACTCACTTTTTACATGATGACCTTTTTTGAGCATAAACTCAGAAAGCTTGACTTCTTTTACTATTTCTTTTCTTCTTACTGTCTTTCTTTTCTTTTCTTTGATGACAGTGTTAAAACCGTTTCTTCTCTTGTCTCTTCCGTTTTCTTTTCTCATCGAGCAGTGCCTTGTCTTGCTGAAATGTCTTTTACTATTGTCACTTTTAGTTTGTTTCCTATTCTGTCTGTTGTGTGAACTTAATTTCACAGTGCTGACATTTCCATGCCGGGAATTGTTTTATTGTGTTTCTTTTCTTATCTTTAGTTCCTTTCATCGTTTCAGCTTTCGTACTTACTTTATATTTCTGTTAATATTTAGTGTGAACACGATTTCTCATTGAGCATTACCTCACCATGCTGAGATCTGTACTACTATGGTTTGTTTTCTGGCTGTGAGCACTACTTTACAAGGCAGACATTTCAAAATGTATACACACACACGCAGTCCCTACAACAAATAAATAGTTAAATACGCCATAACTTCATTTGTTAGTTGTAATGATAGTCATAATCATAATAAAAGTCAGTTTGCTTGACCATTTTGAAATGTGCTTTGTGGGTTTTTTCAGTCTGCTTCTTTTAATTGAAATAGAAATGGTGGAGCGAAATCATTTCTTTCACGTTTATGTTTAGAGAGCCATATTTGGGGGGCTCTGATAATCGGGAAATCCTCAAAAGTCAGAGCTCGAGTGTGTAATGCGACGTAATGTGCTGATGACACTGAAGGATGCAAATGAGGCCTTTGACTGGCACATGTGGGAATCTCAGCCATCACAAGAGCTCTTCAGTTTAGGAAGCGGAGAAAGAGAGAGGGGTACGGAAAGAAAGGGGAGTGCTGTGTGTGAGAGAGAGAGTGAGAGATCGGCTCGGAGAGTGTGTGTTACGAGAGGGAAAAGGTGGAGAGACCGGGAGAAGGGGTACAGCAGGGAGCACGTGCGAGTGTATGTATGTGATTGAGAGCAAACCAAGTGCTAACCAGTATATCCCCCTCCTCCTTCCATCCCTCTTTTCTGCTCCAGGCTCTAATGATCACCGGGCAGCTGAGCAAGCCGCTGCTCTCCCTGCGAGGAGAGATGGAAGGCGCAGAGCTGCACGAGGACGAAAGGGCGCCGAGTCCGGACAGCGAGACCAACGAGGAGCCTCTGCTGCTGCCGCCGGACGCAGAGGATAAGCTGTTTGGTGAGTCATCTTCATTATCTTTACTTCGTTTGTCTCTGGCCATGACCCTTGGGTCTTCCAGCTTAGGTGTCAAGCCTGGGGTCACATTATGAACGAGAGAGCCGAGCGGTTTGAGGTCCGATGTATGTATGGGAGTAAAAGGTAGAGCTGTAAGTGATGGAAACCTGGTAAGAAGTGCAAGCGTTCTGAATAGACTTTCCTAGGAGGAACAGTAATTTAAACCCGTATGGGATGGGCAATTGGTACCCCAAGTTTGGAGTAGTACTCATGAGTACTGAAAGTAAGACAAAAGTGAGTCGCATCTGGTTGACTCCATTGGTGTATCCCAGAGCAAATATCAAGTCTGCACACTTGATGGATCTGTTGAGTATTCTGGTTTATTATAATGAGTTAAGGCCTATGTGAATTTGAATGAGACATGACACAGATATTCAGTTCATACGACTTACTGAAGAGTTTTGATTGCTTGGTTCATTATGAGCAGAATTCCACTTGTCACAGGTTGCCATGTTTGAACTGTAAAACACACGTGTCTCTATTTGTAGCATGCTGTTTGAGACGCAGCCTTGGCTTTGATTTTAGGTTGAAGTTTGCTGCTTGTTCAAGCAAAGCAAGGAGAATGACTATCAACTATGCTATACAGTTAGACAGAATTCCACCAGTTAATTCCTTCAATTTCGTCCTACGCCACTGGTGGACTCGGGAGCTCGTGTAATACCTGGTGTGTAGCTTCTTCTCCACACAACCCATCCTCAAAGCTTGAATTAAAGTAATGAACGACCGTTCCAGTACACTTTTTTCCAAATACATTTTGGATGGGTTGATATCCGACTGCTGGATGCATCTACAGCGTGAGCATTGAGAAAGCTGAAAAATTTGACAGAATCTGGGGCAAACTCGCACCAGGAGACGCCAGGCCCTCATCTGTCACGCAGAGTGACATTTCTTCACATTTGCGATTTCCTTGACTGAGACTGGAGATAAAAATGAGAGAAAGGTGGCATGCCTGAGGGGAGAGAAATGCGATTGTTGTGTGGAGTAAGGGATATACCCCCTTACACACTTTCCATTCTTATTCTTTTCTGTGTATTTGAGTCGTGGGCTTTTCTGAATAAACGTTGCGTTTTGGTTTATGAGTATTACGCAGATGACTGATTGTGTCGGTAGTGAGGTTTAATAGGTCTACAATTCTGCATTAATATTATTCATTTGTATAGTTTATCTTGTATATTTCATTCACGTATTTTACTTAGCAATTTCTTTAACATTGGAATAATAAATGATAAAAAAATCTAATAAAATGTAAATTGTGTACCACCCATATCATGAACGAATGCAACATAGACCCTGAATATATTCTGAATATCACTAAACATCTTTTAATTTATAATTTGTATACATCATATTTTTCTGCAGTCAAGTCAAATGTGTGGAACAGATTCATTTGATTCAGGTAAACCAGGAACAATCGTTACAGCCATGCAAAAGGTACATTTTATACAAATTTAATTTCATTTAAGACAATTACATTCCCAAACCCTAGCTCCTGACCTTTTGTGAACTTACTGAATTTCAATAAGCTTGTAAGATCTTCACTCTTTTTTTGCATTTCAAAGCATCAGAGGCAGATTGTGATTTTTAAAATATGGGACGCACATAAGTTCATACGATTACTTCTTTTCACTGGCCAGCCAGTGGAGCTGCGTTTTCAAATACTTAAGACATTTTAATTTTTTTTGGTAAATTATAAATATTGTACATAAATTATAAGTCGTACTGGCACTGATTCACTGACTTTAGAAAAGCCAGTCATGATCCTGCTTCCTGATTTACTAATTGATATTTGATTATGAAGTTCCACCATAAGAACCATAAGAAATCACCATAAGAAAAGCCGTGCGTTAAGCCTGGCCAAAATGCACCACATGCCACGTGAAGCCTGATTATTCAGTGATTATTTGTTCAGTCTTTCTTTTTAACTGATACACAGTTCCACCATAGACACCCAGAGACACGTGGGCTTCACCGAGGGTCTGTTAGTTATGTGTCGGGCTTCACAATAGGATTTTGCACTTGAGTTTGCATTTGAGTTTTATTTTAAGGAACTATTATAGATATTATAGTGAGGTATTTGATCCCTTGATTCGCAGAAATAATGAATTCCACCAAAATTAATTAACAGTATAGATGCTTTGGCAAACGTTTCATTGGGACACTTTAATGAAATTGAATGGGAAGCAATGCTTCCAGTGTGGTCTTAAAGCAATCGCATGTGCTAAACATACCTATTCCATCACATTCAAGCTCATTCAGTTAACATGGCTGAATATGATGTTTAATTATTGTTTCTGCTTGCTTCTATATGAACTAGCTTTTCTATTAAAATGACACCACACACTCACACAAGTGGACAATATATACTTGAGCAAAATGCATGCGTTACTTTTAATGAAGTCAGTTATATTGTTTTCGTCATGTCTTATCTGCCAAGGTGTCATAATTACCAGAAACTTTTTTAAGGAAAATTATTTCTAAATACTTGTATAGGTGTGCTGTGCAGTGGAGTGTGTGAGTGCTCGAGCTCTGTCTACATAATATGTAAATTGTAGGGAATAATGAATAGAGGAAAATTTTGGCTATAGCCTGTAACTATGGGACCTTCACCGGGTCAAGCAGCTAAAGTGGGATTCATGTAGTTAAAATATTGTAACCATTGAAACATCGTCACATTAACACATTATTTTGTCACTCACACACATTTATATAAATAAATATTACTGTAGTTCTAAGTAAGTTCTGTATTAATGCTACCCCTAACCTTAATCTTAACATCAGTAACCAAAAGCAAGGCTCTTTTGGAGACACACAAACTGTCCAATCAAAGGTGTACATGCTCCAATTTCAGAATCTAAACTATACACTACCAGATTATATATAGATAGATAGTTGCTGCTACATAAGCAATATAGACAAACCCTAGACTTTTTAGGTAGATACTGTATACAGATACTACAGTTAGACAATATCAATATATATTTCCAAATCCAACTATCTAAACGGTTGTCTTCTCCTGCCTCCTGCCATTACTAAAGACAATGAATTAAATATATGACCTTTAGAAATACTAAAATATTATACTTTTACCCTTGCTTTAACTAAAACCCCATGAAATTCCCCTCAGCTGAATATGCTGATTCTATTCCTTTTCCTTAACAATCTACATCTGAAAATGAAGAATAATTAAAATAGAAAACACAAAGCCATTTTTAACTTCAAATACTGCTTTTGGTTTTTGGTTCTGAAGTTTTAATCTATTTTCAGCTAATCAGTCATTAATTCTTTAAATTATTATTACACTAATTACGCAATTTTTGTAATATGTTATATTTTCATTTTGAAGCCCTCAGTAAGAATCACAGAGAGGATCATTTATACATTTCACAAAGGATGGGGACGTTGGTGGGTTAACTGTGTGCAAACTGAACATCATGTTGTAGTTTCTTATGGATTCTATTCTTTTCTTATGAACGTAACTGTCCTTTTATTTTTTAGTTTTGCTTTCGTCCACTAACTTTTTTTTTAATTATATGTACTGGCGATAGATTTGTTTAGTTGTGCTTCACCTTGTCTCTGTCTACTTCTCTGTGTGGTTCTGTGTTGTCAGTGTTTAACTGTGCTTCTCTCAGTGTGTGTGTGTGTGTGTGTTTAACTGTGGTTCTGTCTGTCTCTCAGAGTTTTCAGTTGTGCTTTTCCATTTGTGAATATCTGCCTTTGTCAGCTTCTCTGCCTGTCTGTGTTTGGGTGCCTGAGTTTCTACCTGTTAATATAAATATTAATAAATATAAAATATAATCAATACACATACTGTGATTATATTTTCTGTCAGCAAGTGTTACAAGGGTTTGCTTGTACATTTACATTTACAGCATTTAGCAGACGCCCTTATCCAGAGCGACTTACAATTGATACAGTCTTACAATCCAAGCAATTGTGGGTTAAGGGTCTTGCTCAAGGACCCAACAGTGGCAGCTTGGCAGAGGTGGGATTTGAACCCTGGACCTTCTGGTCCATAGTCCAGCACCTTACCCGCTAGGCTACCACAGTCCCAGCGCTTGTACAAGTTTTCTGTCATTCAGATGTGAATAAGATTGATATAAGACAATCTTTTATATCCCAGTGGAAAATCGCAATTTTTTTTTAGATCATCCGTTGGATTTTATTTTATTTTTTTCTTCGAACATGGGCACCCTATATGAAATCCCTCAGTGGTGCCAGCTTTAAATCCAGTGCAGTCGATGGTGATAATGCACCAATATGGTATGCCAATCGCCATAACACCTAAAAGAAGAAGAAGTAGGGTGAAATCATAGGTGTATAATATTATATTTTATTATTACATTATGTATATGCATACTGTATCACTTTGTTTTTGCTTATTTCATGTCTTTATATGTCACATATTTCATGAACTTATTGATTAGTATTATTATTGCTTTATATTCCTTTAATCCTTTAATCATTAATTGAATCATTTGGGGGTCAGGAACAGATTAATCCTACTTACATTCCTTCTTTTGGGGAAATTTGAGTCTGACTTTGAACAAATCAGAGTTCGGACTTCTGGAAGCAATTAAATTCCAAGGTTCCACTGTATTTCTTATCATTGTTATTGTTTTATATACTTTTATTTATTGTCTTCAGAATGTGGGGGGAAACCAGAGTACCCGGATTAAACCCACACACATATGAGGAGAACATACAAACTCCACACAGGTCCGAGATCAGGATAGAACCGTGTATTTCTGGAGCTGTGCGGCGGCCACTCTAAGCGCTTGAATGTCTTTACTTGTGTGCGAGCGCTTTAGTTGTGCTTCTCTGTGTGTGAATATATTTGCGCTGTTGTGTTTACTTGTGGCTTGTGGTTCTTGTGCCTGTGTTTGTGTTGAGTCGTGCTTCTCCTTGTGTGAGTGTGTAGCCTTGTTATCTGTATTTTCACTGTTGTTCTCAGTATGTGGAAACGTGTGCCTGCTTTTCTGTAGATCTGGATTTGTGTGCCTTTATTTTAGCATGTGTGTGCTTTTTTGTGTTTTACTTGACTCTTGCGTGTGACTGTATCTGTCTGCGTGTTTGTGTGTGTGGGATACGTTGGATACGGTGGAAACTGGTGTGAAGATCTATTATTAGATTAGGTAATATTAGACAGTTAAAAGGAATTTGTGTTCAACTGGCTTGTCTTTCATTAAAGTTACTTGAGTCTTGTGCAAAAGTTGCAGCACCCTGGTCAGATGATGTTTTTCTTATTAGCTTTGTGGGGAACAAACTTAAATTTTTCCTAAATTAACAAGTAAATTACATTCTGATGCGTTCACAACCATATCTGATCTGGAAATTTCAGTTTCCTTTATTCCAATGTGTTTTAATATCTGCAAAAATGTTTCAATTTATCCCCCTAACAAAAGTTTTGATTGCTAAATTTCCAATCGCTGTGATTTCTGTGTAACTGCGATTAGTTTAAAGCGTACTGTAAAAGTGATTATCATGGGCTCAGGACCTGTGCTGTAAATCTGACCTTATTAGATTGAAGCAGGTGCTCGCTGCATTACACCAGACATTAAAAGACAAGTATAAAGAGCATTGCTTGGTGTTTTTGGGATAAATTATACATCAGACATACATACATACATCAGACCTGTGCTCCTGCCTTATGAATGCCAACCAGCATAATAAGAGCCTGTTTGTGTGTGTGAGTGTGTTGCAGCGAGAGAGGGGGAGAGAGCTTTTTATATCTGAATAGCACTCTTGTGTCAGTAAATGTGAAAAAATTATGTCTTTTTGGAGATAGACGTGCTATATGGGGTGGAACTGGGACCCCGATGTAGCTTGACACCAAGGAGATGGAGTGGCAGGCCCCCATGCTTATCTGGAAGGTTGGCGTGTGTGTGTGTGTGTGTGTGTGTGTGTGTGTGTGTGTGTGAGGGGGGTCTCTCAGATCCCCGTTTGGCCCTTACTGTCAGCCTCCTGATTGGTCTGGAGGATTCCATTGTCAGACTGATGAATTTTTAAGAATATCCCAAGGCAAGATTCAGCAAAAGAGAGAGAGTGCGAGCGAGAGACACCGGTAAAGCCTGAGTTACAATTTTCTCTAATAAGCATCAAAACCTGCTTTTGTGGGCCATTTTCTTTTTTTTTTTTGTCATTTTCACCTTCATGTTTTCATCTGTGGTTTAGCTCTTGATTTCACAGCCATATATTTAAGGCAAAGACATTTGCTTTTAATTATAATTTAAGACATTTAACAACTCTATCATATTATTGCATTTATTTATTTTGCATAATCATATAGTAAACGGTTTGATATGATAAGAATAAAGTACAAATGGTATGAATACAACTGGTCACTAATCAATAGGCTATAACTACGAGCAGCAAGCAATATGTTACCGTGCAAAAGTCTTAGGCCACCTTTAGATTTGTTGTTTTAGCGACAGTATAATGACCATATATAAGTATTTCTCAGCCTCTTTATTAAGATGTAAATACAGGAAATATGTACACAAAATTAAAAGACCCACAATTTTCAGAACAAAATGGCTTTTTTTGCATTCAGAAGTCAGTATTTAACGTGACCTCCTCCAAAAAAAGTGGCTTCTTGGCTGCTACCCTTCCAAAAGGACCATTCCTGATCAAGCTTCCTGATGAAGATGCCAGATGTTGCTATTGCTTGAATGTAAGCGCAGGTCACACTAAATATTGTACTTGCCACTGAATCTTATTGAAGCTGTTTTTTCTTCTTTTTTCATGTTTTTAATGCTGCATAAAAATGTCCTGTATTTTCCAATTATAAATCTAATAAAGAGACTGAGAAATTATATATATATGATCATTATATATTTGATCATTGTAAATTTTAAATTACCAACAAAGATACGTTCCAACAAATTCATTGTCAGTTGAACTGATCCTAAATCAAGGGGTTTAATATATACAGTACATATCATAACATTAAACATGCTTAAAACACGGCCGTGACCACGCCTTTTCCTCACTACATTTCCCAGCGTTCATCACTCCTGCCACGTGACTCCCTGCATCACACACTAGGTGCCTGTGGTATCTATGGAGAATGGTCCGAGGAGGACAAACCACGAACCTTCAACAGGGTTTTGAGCATCCAAAGCTCATACTGTAGTTATGTGAGATCAACAAAAGCTATCCCTTCTGATCTGAATAAAGGTTCCTCTTTCCCAAGTTACCGAAATGATTAATGCTGGTTAAATGAGGAATGTGAGAAAAGTGTGAGACTATGTAACCACAGATGGTCAGACTGATAACCATACTAATTCCATTCCACAGTCAAAAGCATCTAAAAAGGGCAGCCAGAACTGGATTTTGGAGCAACCCATTTTTTACATGGCTGGCTTGGTATGTGAGGACAAGCCGATGAAGGGAATGTGATACCCTCAGCAATGGTCTGCTAGGAAATCCAGGTCCATGTATTCATGTCCAGGTATTCGTGTGGACCTTACCAACATGCTGGATCAGGTGGGCATAATATTTACGCTCATCAATCATCTGTACATACAGTGTTTTGCATTTTTTTTAAATTGAACACTCTTCAGCAGAGAACAAACTCAATTATGGTACATTGCTGCACATTTAACGAACCATTACCAGGTTAATCAAGAGACAAAAAGAAAGAAGGTCATGAATGATCTGAAACGGTGTCCAAACCTTTGCATATGCCAAGCTTTTTTCTGATGTTTTCTAAAAGTTTTGCATTAAGTGTTACCTGGATGGCATGCCCGTGTCCATCGCAATTCCAACAGGGGTCACTGTTGCTGCACCAGGATATGATCTGATCAGGATGGACCGTGGCACCACCTGAGAACCTGAGTATTTACAGTTTTACAGCCCAAGCAATTGTGAATTGAGGGCCCAATAGTGACAACTTGAGACCACAAGGTGTGGGATTTGAACCTGGACCTTCCAGTCTACAGTGAGAGTGGTGAAATTCCCTTCCCCTTGACCATTCCTTTTCACATCTTTTAGAATTACATTTAGTCATTTAGTCAAGTCAAGTCAAGTCAGATGTATTTATATAGCGCTTTTTACAATGGAGCATTGTCTCAAAGCAACTTTACAAGTTTAGATTATCTACTAATAACTACGTCCATTCCCAAATTGAGCAAGCCTAGGGCGACAGAGGCAAGGAAAAACTCCCTGAGTGTTATGAGGAAGAAACCTTGGGAGGACCAAGACTCAAAAAGGGACCCAACCTCCTTGGGCGGCGTAGATGATAAATCTAAGAGCGAAACTAAAGTCAAAGTTCGAATAAAATGTTAAGTATGCACATCGGCATTAAGGGACCCAGGTATGATGGGGCTGGAGCTGATGACGGAAGCAGCTTGAGTGGAGCTGCAGCGGATTTAGCAGACGCCCTTATCCAGAGCGACTTAGAACTGATACAAAGTTATTATCCTTTTATTTTACCTAAACAACTATAATTCCATGTTTGCTATTGAATGCATTGTATTCGTATACATTATATTTGTATAGTGAGTTTTATGAAATAAAACTGTGTGTGTATCATTTCACTGCTATATAAAAACAGAATGCAGACTGGTCGAGAAATACTCCTCTGTTTACTGTATTTATTTACAAGCCAGTCTTGCCTGGACCAATATGGTGGCCGTGTTGACATATGGCAGCAATGAACTGCAGTGGCTAAAGCAACACGTAGGTATATTATGTCAATGATGTTTATCCAAAACAAAAGATTTAAGCTGAACGTCCATGATGATTGGTCAGCAACTGTAGACACTCCTTGATTGGTTGAATGGTTGGCTCTGTTTTTCCTTCAGTTAATAGAGTTAAGTAACTTGCTGCCGTGTCATTAAAGTCTGATTTGAATCATTTGAATGTACTTGAATGAACCGCAGATTCAAAACCCATTTATTGCATCATATGTTGTTAAAACATATATTTTCATGTAGCATATCTGTGATAGATACAGTGAGGGCCAAAAGTCTGAGATCACTAGTGAAAGTGCTTGAGTAGTGTCAGAATCAGAATCAGAATCAGAATCATTTATTCGCCAAGTACAAGAAGTACAAGGAATTTCTCATGGTGCTGGTGTCAGCATAGTACTCAATCAAATCTAGACATAGAAATTAAATCTAATAAAAAAAGACTATATAGAGTTTTATGTTCAATATTGCAAATAGACATGATGTGTATATAGTGCAGATTGAGTCCTGTGCTGAAGTACTGAGGCGTATATACACAGTATATGTAGCAAATAGCATCACTATTTGGTATGTTCTTTCTTTTGCTATGGTTCTGCACTTGAGACGCCGCAAGTAGCCAGTCTGATGATCCATGTATTCAGAGCAGAATTTCACAATATTCCAAAGAGCATCTTGTGATGATACTGAATCCTTGGCTTTCTCTCTTCAAGTGGCCCCATAAATGCTTGATGAATTTTACATCAGGTGACTGTGGAGGAAAGTTCATGACATTCTTCAGCGATCATCTAGTCCTCAAGTAGCTGTTGCAAAGCTTTGCGGTGTGTTTTGAGCCATTATCCCACTGTAGTGCCGATCCAAACAAGCGTTTCCACAATAGCGATTCCAGACTTTTCCTGTACCTAGCAGTGAGCAGTTTTCCAGTTTGCTTGTAGTTCCACACCCTCATCTTCTTCTGCGTTCCCTTTTCTGAGAGCCACATTTCAACAGAGTGGTTATTTTGGAGTCTGAAATTGCCTGGTACCATCTCTAGTGTGAAATCTTCATGTAGGTTGTGTCCTTGAGGTTTATCAGTGGCAGCAAGGCCGCAGCAAATGCGCTGACTTCAGAAACGCTCTTTAATTTTTTCCTCAATTCAGGATGAACTACTGTGTCTAAAAAAAAAAAGCTCATTTCTCCTACTTTCCACTCCGACCGCCACGCACGAGCATCCTCGAGTGCCTTATGCTGTTTATTGTCGACAGAAAGCTGTGGTTAGAAGGCCTAAGTAGCATGTGTATGGGTACAGTGTGGCATCTACTGTTTTTCTTCGGGGTCCTCCTCCTCTCAAGCTTCCCAAGACAAGATAATAAGGCACTCCAAGGCACAATTCGGCATTATATTCAGCGACCAAAGCCTCATCTCTTGTCAGTTTGCATTTTATTGTGGGCCTGGGATGCGATGCTTCTATCATCAGCCTGTCAGGATGAGAGGGCCGGAGAGACAGGACCACTCATTTTGTACACTTAACGTCCAAGCCAAATGGCCAGCACTTATACCGAATCTGCCGAAATGGAGGACACGTTTCAGCCCAGAGGTCACCTTCAGTAGAGAGAGAAAAGGGGATGAATGGATAAAAGAAATGTGTATTGATTTGTGTAATTAAGGGGGACTTTGAGAGGAAAATGTATCTGTTGAGGACAGATGGATATGGTTTATGCTTCACTGTGTTTATGTGAAGAGTAACATCAAAATTGTGCATTTCAGAAGTTTACCGGCACAACGCCGGGGTCACTGCAGGCTTAAAATGCTGACAGCACCCATGATGATATGTCTAGTGGAAGAAATGGGTTTCGACACTGTAGTGCAGTTTCAGAGCCGCACAAAACTGTACCAGCGCTCTTGTCCGAAAGTTCCCCATAGACATAAATTAGTTTGTTTTAATGGCTAGCCACAAGCAAAATGCATTACTGCCTTCTTATCCCTGATCTACTTTTTTGCCACACACACACACACACACACACACACACACACACACACACACACACACACACACATACACATTAGGCTCTTAAACCCCTTCCCTTGCAGGCACCAGCACAAAACATGCACGCATTATGTTTGTGTAATCAGCTTAGCTGCGAATAGCGAGTAGGGCGGCTCGGCCTTAATGCAAAAAGAGCCTTGATGTGCTTTGCAGAGCCTAAGTAATAAAGTGACACACGCGGTCTTTTCAACTGTGTAAATAGAGCCCGGTGGCCCCAAGAGCCTCTCCTGAGGAGTTAGATCTCATTATAGACGTGGCCTAGGCCTTCAGTCATCTGCTTAGAGCCGACACTCGTCCCCATCTCCCTAATGCATGCCTACCAAGCATGTGTAATCTGCCCGCTAATGCGTCTGTAGTGCCAACGGCTGCAGATAAGATGCTACTGAAGCACAGGGCTCGGGGGAGGGAGTAAAGGAGTTGTACTAGAACTGCTTTTGTTTTTGAAACACAATCTCTTGCAAGGGTCAGTGTGGGCCGGAGGATTTAAAGTTGTTAATGGATGAAAGAGCTGGTTGCGATCAAAAAGATGACGCTGCTATGGTCTCTCCCAGAAATATTTTTTGACTGGCATAATGGAGATGATGGAAGTGGTTTGCGTTATATAAAGCCTATATATATATATATATATGAGGATTTGGGGATCTGGACTTGCCAAGTTGGACTTGACCGACTGGCAGGTGTTGAGCTTTCTTTGTCCTGACTGGATAGCTGTTGATGATTCACAATATAAAAGCTGGAGATTTTTTCTATATACAATGGGGAAATAAAAAGTATTTAGTCAGCCACTGATTGTGCAAGTTCTCCTACTTAGAAAGATGAGAGAGGTCTGTAATTTTAATCATGGGTACACTTCAACTATGAGAGACAAAATAAGAAAAAAAAATCCAGGACATCACATTGTAGGATTTTTAAAGAATTTAATTGTAAGTCATGGTGGAAAATAAGTATTTGGTCACCCACAAACAAAGGACGACGTCTGACTCTCAAAGACCTGAAGTCTGTGGAGGGAGTTGACCTTTGTCATTGGCAACAAAGGTTATGTTACAAAGTATTGAGTTGAACTTTTGTTATTGACCAAAGACTTATTTTCCACCATAATTTACAATTAAATTCTGTAAAAATCCTACAATGTGATTTCCTGGATTTTTTTGTCTCATTTTGTCTCTCATAGTTGACGTGTACCTATGATTTAAACTACAGACATCTGTCATCTTTCTAAGTAGGAGAACTTGCACAATCAGTGGCTGATTAATTTTTTGCCCCATTGTAGATATATATATATACTGCCTGGCAAAAAAAATGGTCACCACCTGGATTTAACTAAGCAACTAGTTAAATAGTTAAAGAGCCTCTCATCTCCCTAACCCAACTGGCAACAAGTTCTTTAACCCTAACTCATGCAGTGAGGAGCTTCTCATTTGTTAAACAACCATGTCGGAAGAGACATCCTGTGGTCGTGGAAAAGAGGTTCATCGGTTTCAGAAGGCTCAAATTGTGAAAGAGTGGTTCAGGGAGCATGGGACATCATTTTCACACATGGATTGGCCACCAGAGTTCACACCTGAACCCCACTGAGAATCTTTGGAATGTGCTGGAGAAGACTTTGTGCAGTGGAACAAATCTATGATCATCAATACAAGATCTTGGGGAAAAATGAATTCAACTCTGGACAGAAGTAAATGTTGTGACAATGCAGAAGCTTGTGGAAACAAGACCACAGCGAATGCGTGTCTTAATGAAAGAGAAGGGTGGTCCAATGAAATGTTTCTATGACATTTTGGTCCATATTGACATGATAGCATCACGTAGTTGCTGCAGATTTCCCAGCTGCACGTCCATGATGAGTATCTCCCGAGAACCTTCCAACACATCCCAAAGATGCTCTATTGGATTGAGATCTGGTGACTGTGAAGGCCGTTTGAGTACAGTGAACTCTCTGTTATGTTCAGAAACCAGTTTGAGATGATTCAAGGTTTGTGACATGCCGTGTAGAAGATACACTGTGGTTATAGTGGTTATAAAGGGATGGACGTGGTCAGGTCAGCAACCATACTCAGGTAGGCTGAGTTGTTTAAAAGATGTTCAGTTCTTATTGAGGGGCTCAAAGTGTGCTAAGAAATATCCCCCTTACCATGAGACCACCACCAAGATGGATCTATGTTTTCATGTCGTTTACACCAAATTCTGACCCTGTTATGTGGATTAAACTTGGGCTCCTTGTGCTTCATATGAATCAGAAAACAGCGTCTGGTTGGTTGGTTGGTGAGTAACAAGTTTAATAAAGTGGACTTACTTCATAGACACCCTGTGTTTTGCAAATTTATATTCCATAACTGGATGTTGAACGTTCTATACTGAGAGGTCAGATTCCAGGATTAGTTACAGCAGAATTCATTAGCTTGGCCTGTAACTTGGAGATTCTCAGCTGAATGGTTATCTTGGCATTTTTAGATGAAATAATACATACAATTACACATATTAGACTACAACTTGTGTGTACCATGGTGGAGCGGATGGTAGAGATTGCTTTAGGTTTGGAGTATGGCATGTTCTCTGTTTAAATGGGTTTTTACTGAGCATCAGATTTCTTACCTTCTAAATCACGCTGGTTAGCTGGATTGTTACCTGGTCCTAAGTGTGGCACTGAATGAGTATGTGATGTCCTGTAATATTGAAAGATGCTGTGGGGCAATCAGATTTTCAGGTTATAATCTGGACCCATTGCATTGACTGTGGTAGCCTTGCGGTTAAGTACTGGACTATGGACCAGAAGGGCCAGGGTTCAAATTCCACCTCTGCTAAGCTGCTAATGCCAAGACCCTTAAACAACAAATGCTAGAATTTCCACTTGGCATCTGCTTAATGCTTAGATGTAGATGCAACTTGATGGGTGATGCAGAAGCATGTCATCTAAAAATCACAAACCAAAAAAACCTAGTTTTCCATTTTCTAGAAAATGTATATTATCATCTCAATCTTTCTGGGTGGTTCACAGCATCTCAGACTCCTCATCCCACATCTCTGTCTTGCTCATCCTCCCGCTATAGTACATCATAATTGAAGCCATCACCTAATCCTATAGATCGAGTGGGTGGTTGAAATGACAATCTGAACTGTTGTTGATATGGTGTGGTGCGAGGTGTGGCCTGCATACGTACCTTAACAAGAGCCCGCGTGGCCTTCCTGGAGCCTTTATTATTTATGATGGAGTCTCTTTGAGCACTGACCAGTACTAATGCGCAACCTTTTGTCCTTCTAGCTGATTCGCTTCCTTTGAAACCGAGGAGATGAGACAGTTTCTGTGCTCACAAATATCGTATGGTAGGATTGTGTGTGTGTGTGTGTGTGTGTATGTGTGTTTGTGTGGAAAACCAGACATACTTGTTATCTGACAATTTTTGATCACCCCTGCCCAGTGCATACACACTTCCCTCATACTTAAGGACGCTGGAATAAGAAATTGTGGTCGCCTCTGTTCTTGTGGAATAGAGTTTTTCGGGGCTTCAAAGCCACTATGTCTTCCATTTTTTTCCTTTTCACACCCTTCGCTGGATGTTGAAAAGGGGCGCCGGATGACCTTGCGTATGTGATTTTGAAAGAGAGAGAGAATTTGTGGCGGACCGTTGACAGTGCCCTCAGACTGCTTGTGTTTATGATGATGTGTATTGATCTTCTGAGAAAAAACTCCCATGTAGAGGTGGGGTGGAGGACAGTATCGGTGAGGAAACGAAGGTGGGAAATTAATGAAGATGATAAGAATACACTGAAATGATTTGTTATGTAAGTGATTTTGTTTAGTCAGATATTTATTGACTCTGAGAGAGGAGATCAGGAAAAATCTTTGTGTTGCAGAAAAAAGTCTATGAAAGATATAAGAAAAAAACAGACTCTTATATCATGTGTAGATGATCAACTATGTTTACACAGCAGGCAAAAAGGGCCAGATCTGATTTTAGGCTGTTCACATTATCTACTTAATTTGACCTATATTTGACATGAACAGTTCACGCTCTTCAACTAAGAAGAAAAGAGCAATGCTCTATGTGACCTGCTCATCCAGAGATAAACAATCAAAACTGCAGTCCACAGTAACAGACACTTCTTTAATGCTTATGTTAGAAAAGGCCCATTATTGCCACTGATTTTGGGTTGTGTCCTTGGTTTCTTTAAACTTTACTTTTAAGCTTTTTATTTTCCTGTGACACTGCAGCTGTTCTCCTGTGGTCGTGCTTGACCATTTCTTTAGAAATTTCCCCAAACACATATCATTTGTTGTATATGGCTTTAATTTTGTTCGCACAGTGACTGTTAAAAATTACTAAAAGACTAAAAATATTTGTCTCCCTTTCTCGTCGTTTGCTCGATACTCGTCAAGCCACGTGACTCATTTCAGCCAAAAATCGATTCACGATTCACGAGTCACGATTCAGTATGCAGAGATTCAGGTTCACAATAGCCCTCAGAGAAGCTCTTCGCTTTATACGTAGCAAAACCGGAATTTAATGCTCCAGATCAAAGTCTGCAGTTAGCTTAGCAGCTATGCTAGCGCGTAGAGTTCATCAATAGAGTAAGTGTTTTGCTTTTACTTCCAATCCATTACTCACTACATTACCTGCGATTTTCAGCACTTAATTATAAAACAAGCTTTGTGTTAATGATTTTGGCCAACTGTAGGTTAATGTGAGTGTTTTAAACATGAACTTATCATTACTTATCACAGTACCCTTTCCTTATCTCCACTATCGAGAACCGAGGTACCACTGTACATTATAGTTGAGTAAACTTTATGTGTAATTGGATAAACCTAAATCAAATGATGGTGTTCACGCAAAAAACAAAACAAAAACAATGATTCAGCTCTTGTATGAGATGGTGAAACTCTTCATGCATGAAGAAGATATTATGTCCGTCATGTACGTGTTTTTTGCTGCGAAAAAAATGTAACCAGGCAGCAAAATTCCCCCCCAAAAAGTTTTGAGGTAACAAAATCCAGATAGTTCGCATTTCCGCATCTCTTTTCAAATCGGGTTTGGTTTGTAACAGCCTTTAGATGCTCTGCTGAAACGCTGCTGCTAAATGCTGTAAATGTAAAAAATGAATAACATGAGGAATCCCTCTCACTCTGAGCTCTTCCTAATAAATGGTGGAAAGAATTGTGCCACTCTGGAATTGTCTTTTAAATAATGCATCTGTGTTGACTGGAATTAGTCCAGGATATTGGAAATTGAGTAACAATTGACAACAAATTCTATTGAAATATAAGTAGATGTCATTTAAATCAATGCTAAGTAGCCACTTCACTAAGTAGCATAGTGTAGCATAAAAGCTACACTATGCTACTTAGTGAAAAAAATATTTATTTTCTGGATTCGTTGTAGTTGAAATCCAGTTATCCAGGTAAATTGAATTAATACTTATTACATTTTTAAAAATAATGCTGTTAGTGTGATGACGAGATGTACCAAACCCAGCATACTAGGTTCCACTGTGTAACAGTTTTGTAAAGCAGAGCTTAGCTAAACTGCTGAAAAGATACATAAAGGTGCATTAAGCATGCTTTCAGACAGGGAGCAAATAAAAAGAGTCCTTCTGCCGGACAGGGGCACAATAGTGGTCAGAAGTCAGAATCCTATTTGTTGCAAACACAGTTAAGATAATTTGAGGTGGGGTTAGCATGAGTGAAAAGCAGGCTGACCCCGGCATTCCTCCAGCTTTCTCTAAAAGGGTTAGAGATTTTTGAGGCGGGGTTGGACCTTGAAGCCGATTTTCGCAGATGGGCCTAAAAGGATGAAGAGTCTGGCCGGATATTTGTCTCTTTCAACCCCAAGGTAATCGAGTTGACATTGCTGGAGGATGAGGAGCAGGGAGGAAGCTTCATGAACAGATGTGTCCATCTGTGTGGTGGCTAAATCAACACCCTATTCAGTCTCCCTTATTCTCTACATCTGTTCCACGGTCCTTTCTCGGATTCAAAAGCCGTCTATAGCTTTGTATACCTTTTTATTTTGGGCTAAAAACTAAGTAATACCCTTCTCTTTTAATACATTCTCACTGATATTGAGTATTGACTGTTTAAATTAACCTAGCACTTTAGCGATGAACTGTAGAAGCTAAAAATATGTAGTCATCAGTGGAAGCAAAGGGAAAAAATATTTTCTGCTGTGATCACCTTAATTCACTGCCCAGCCAAATCTCTGGGCATATCTCTCCATAAGCACTGCCATTAGTTGCACTGCCTAATACACACTTGTTATGTCGTCTTTGTAAATTATAAATACAGGTGTAGATAAATACATGCACCATGTAAGGACCGAATTATGTTCTGTGAAACAGGTCACTGATGGAAAGGGTCGTTGACCAGACATTACTATAGTCACAGGGTTTTTATGCTATGGTAATGCAAATATAAGGGTATTTTCACATGAAAACTGCATGCAAACAATACGTAAATGCATCAGAGATACCGCTGAAACACGAGTGGGACTGTGGTAGCCTAGCGGGTAAGATACTGGGCTCTAGACCACAAGATCCAGGGTTCAAATCCCACCTCTGCCAAGCTGCCACTGATGGGTCCTTGAGCAAGACCCTTAACCCACAATTGCTTGGATTGTAATACTGTATCAATTGCAAGTCGCTCTGGATAATGGCGTCTGCTAAATGTAATGTAAATGAGTGGAACGCTACCATCTACACAGCATCCGAAACCTGAACTGTTTTATATTTCACTCCCTCCATGAAATATACAACACCATAGTTCTTCAGTTGCAAGCACACAATAACAATCACACACACTATAGGACCAAAATATAAACATGCACAATGAATATCAACATAAATAAACACACCTCTCTGGCTGCACCCAACCAAGAGGGAATGAGTCCATTTTACCAAGAGGGAATGAAACACTAATTTCCAGAACAGGCAATGCAATAACACCTTTTAAACACTTTTAACCTTTAAGCCGGTAAATCCAACGTGGTGCTGCTAGTAAGGAGTTAAAGTGGTCATATGGCCGGCCCTTGGCACTTTAAGGTATATGTAACGCCTAAAAGTGTCCGAGGTTCCCACTCATGCATGTAGTTAATGGAAAGTAAATCAATATTCATGAAAATAAATTCAATAAATTGTTTATGCCAGTGAAAATACACATTCTAAACCTTTTTACATTTGACCAGCTCTTTATTGCTACAACATCTGCAGTTAAAAGATTTTATGTCTTATTATAAATTGTTACAATTGTTAAGACCTCGGTCATTAAAGTGAATGGACGTTGATCAGGCGGTCATAACCGGTGCTTATCTGTACTGTAAGGCAACTTTGTGTCCTGCTTCTCATGTCTTCAATGAAATCTCTCACATAGATAGCTACCTTTGAAATTCCAAGGTTTTCAATGAATTCCATGTCTCTAAAGTTATCCACGTCACTGTCCCACCGCTCCTGGGAAAAAATCTCCATAGAGGAGAAAAAAGCTTTGCCCACTTTAGCCTTGTCTTCATTATTATGTGTCTGCAAATTCCCAATCACTACACATTAACGTGAACAAAAACGTATAGTGTCAGGTGGCTCGAAGTTCTTCTGTGCATATGGGTCAGTTCAAAACCATGACGTTTTCAGATTTGTGTTGGATACAGACCACATTCAAAAGATATTGACAATATTGATATCTCGATATTTTCTGGGATTTAGTTTATGATGATAATTAGACGATACTTTGCATCCTTCAAAGATGTGTTTGTTCTTGTTAATAGGATATTAACACAGAATATGTTGCTTCTAAATGACATTAATGGAAATAACATTAGAGGAAATTTGAATGTAAGGAAAATAAGTATTTTTTACTTGATTAAACATGAAGCACTAAATCTGACTTGAACAACAAATTTATGCTCAAAGCAGAACATCCGAGCCATACCTGTCCTTGACTGTGCATTTCATCAATGAATTCTGTCACAATCTTCATATTTTGCGCGGTGGTTGGTTTGCAGATGGTGAAATAAGTTAGTTATCAAGCTGTCTTTAATGGCAACTGATTTCCGACATAGTTACTAAGATCTGTCTAGCCACGTCTCAGAAATTAAATCTAACAATATAGACTGTGAGGCTGGTGATGTCTGTATTTTGTCTCCTTGTGTAGTTTGTTCACTCATTTTTAACTTCAGTCAGTTGAGCAAGCCTAGGGCGACAGTGGCAAGGAAAAACTCTCTAAACGTTATAAGGAAGAAATCTTGATAGGACCAGGGCTCTAAACGGGGTCCCATCCTCCTTGGGTGGCTTAGATGATAAATGTAAGAATGGTCTATAGTAATAGTTCAAAAAACAGAAACTAAGTAAACAGATAAATAAAATATTGAATAATATAATGTAAAACATTTTCATATCGGTACACACTCTGTCACTCTGGACTTAAATTTACATTTACAGCATTTAGCAGATGCCCTTATCCAGAGCAACTTACAATTGATACAGTCTTACAATCCAAGCAATTGTGGGTTAAGGGTCTTGCTCAAGGACCCAGCAGTGGCAGCTTGGCAGAGGTGGGATTTGAACCCTGGATCTTGTGGTCCAGAGTCCAGTATCTTACCCGCTAGGCTACCACAGTCCCCAACAATTAAAACAACAATTAAGATATTATCATAGATGATACATATGACAGAGCACTACTTCCTAGCAAAGAAATGGGAAGAAAAGAAGAATGTGAACTATCTATGAAAGATTTTTGATACTCTGCCAACTTTTACCTTCATTGCGAACATAGCCTAAACTCTTGTTATTGAAACACCAAGCTCCTTTGTCACTGATAGTATTACCCAATGTCGCGTTGAGTCTGTGGATTCTGTATCTGTTTTTGGAGCTTATCAGCTCAATTAACCAGCCTAAATCAATAGTAGTGCAATTTAAACATGTCTGATTATGGAATGGATTTGCTGGTGGTAAATGCAACTTGTCAGTTAACAGGTCTGGTCAGTAACTCCATCAAAGCTTTAAACTATGTTTCATCAGTGTAAAAAATGCCATACGCACCGTACGTGTAGCTCTAACTCATTCAATGCGTTTCAGATAGATCGTGGTTTCTTTCAGATTTGCGCTGGATGATTAGCGGTACACTGGTACAAGGTCATATTTTATGTAGACAGGAACGAAATACATAATGTCTGTAGGTTTAAAGTATTATTACAAATATGCTACTTCTTTAGGTCCTGTTTCATGTAAGTCATCTCTGAATGAGATTTTTGCAGAGAAAACAAGGTCTCAACCCTTTGTAGCACACAAAGTACTTTTTCAAATAAGAGTAGAATGAGATGATAAATAGATAACGTAATGTGAAACGTAGCACCGGTAGAAAATATTTAAGATCTACACACAGCGCTCGCTGAGCCTTGGCCTGTTGATTTTGAATAGCCTGATTGAGCAGCTCCCCTGCTCATAGCAGCCAACTTATGATATAATGGATTTCCACTAAAATAGCTAAAGTGTTAAAACTCCGCTTTTTATGGAAGGTGAAATTGATTCATAAATGCACTCGGGGGCCAAAAGCCGAGCCGGCGCTCCACAAAGCTTTCAATAACGACCATTTGATACTGAAATGTCGGAGGAGGTGGAATGCAGAATTGTGATGGCAGCAATGGTGGCTCAGACGATTGTTTTGTAGTTGTCCTTGGGATGGGGTGGGGGTTTAGATGGGGGAGACTTTCCGCAGCAAAATGGAGTATGGGTGATGTCAATTAGAGCCAGCTCTTTGCACTCTGTGGAAAAAAATAAATAAATATGAGCTGCCTTGCAGGCGCAGTATGCCAGGCCTATTCATCCATACACAGTTGGCACTTAGATGATCAATGCTGGAGAGGTTCTCTCTTTAATTTAATGCCAGCCCTTGTCTTTTTGTCTGATGCTGACATTGCTTGATCCTGGAACGCAAAATGTAGTGAGATTATGCATTCATCTCGCAATTAGTGCTAATTAATAAGAGTTACGACAGGTCACAGACTGGCATCTTGCAGGACATTTCTAATGGCTGACTGTCACAGGTTTTGAAGGATCAACTTTGACAACTATGAAAAGGTTGTGCTGATGCAAGCAGAGGAAGATAAGGGTCAAAATGACAGCGTCATTTATTTACATTTACAGCAGACAACCATATCGTGAAAGACTTATAAATGAGGCAAACCGTTAAGGATTAAGGGTCTTGTCAGAGTGCCAGCAGTGTTTGTAATGTGACAGAGGCACTCTGCACCCTGTGAACTACATTTCCCAGAAGCCACAGCATCGGTTAGCTCAATGTTTTCCAACCACTGTGAAGCAGCACATAAGTGTGCCCTGAGAAATCATCAGGTGTGCCATGGAAGATTATCCAATTTCACCTGATTGGTACTCTTAGCGAGCGAAGTGTAGTTACAGGCAGAACAATTGCATTCTCTTCCACTAGAGGGCAGTAAGATATCAACTTTGTGTTCAACTAAACAGGCCCAGGTTTCACACTGAGTAAATAAATTGAGTAAATTGAGACTAGATATTCATTATATTTCAATAAATACACTTTTTGCAACATTTTTGTTTGGTGGTGTGCCTTGTGATTTTTCTAATGGGAAACATGTGCCATGGCTCAAAAAGTTTGGGAAACACTGGGTTAGCTCATTCAGCATTAACAGGTGGCACTTTGTCTTTTGTCTTTACCAACTGCACTTGTCTGATGCACTATTTAAGCATCAGCATAGTTTCTTTATATGAGATGCTGCCTGTAAATGATTTGATTGTGTGTGTATCTGTAAAAGAGCAAGAAAAATGGAAAAGGAAACTCACAAAAGAAAAGTCCACAAGCCATTTCTTTATTAACTTTGTTTTAGGAGGGCAGGGCTGAAAGTTGAACTTGAGGTAACCTATGAAAATGTCAAAATGCAGTGCTGCCACAGTTTGTGGCACTTTCTATAGCACTTTTCGACAGAGCATTGTCTCAAAGCAACTTCACAATTTTATATTTTCTTCTAATACCTAAAGCCAATCCGAAATTGAGCTTTCCTAGGGTGACAGTGGCAAGGAAAAACTCCTTAAACGTTAAGGAAGAAACCTTGGGAGGATCAAGACTCAAAAACGACCCATCCTCCTTGGGCGGCCTAAATGTTATGTGTAAGAATATAAACTAGTTTATCTAATTAATAAGTTTATAGTAATAGTTTAAATAGACAGCTAAATAAATAAATATTACCACAGAGTCACTGTACACGGATCTTGTGTTCTTGACGGGAAAGTTTTGGTAACATGGCATCCGCAGTCAAACGGAGGGCGGAGAGAGTTACTGCCTGCTGAAGTGATGGAAGAACAGCTTGGGTGGAGTGGAAGCGGAAGAACATCTTAGCGTGACTGGAATGGATGAACATCGTAGTGTGTGGGCTGGATCTGGGACTGCAACACAAGCTCAGAGAGAAAACAGAATATGTAGTTAGTTATTGTTAAAGAGCACCAAGTAAACCACTGAAAGAACACATTTGAACCACTGAAGCTAAGTGTAGCACAAGACTCCGGCAGTACTAACTGTGGTAGCCTAGCGGGTAAGGTACTGGACTATGGACCAGAAGGTCGAGAGTTCAAATCCCACCTCTGCCAAGCTGCCACTGTTGGGTCCTTGAGCAAGACCCTTAACGCACAATTGCTTGGATTGTAAGACTGTACAACAGCATAACTTAGGGACTGTGGTAGCCTAGCAGTTAGGGTAATCCAACCTCTACCAAGCTGCCACTGTTGGGTCCTTGAGCAAGGCCCACAATTGCTTTGTATGTAAGATTGTAATTGATAAATTGATTGTAATTAATAAATGCTTAGATGTAGGTGTAGATGTAACTAGAAAGGGGGGAACCAGAAGGTAACACAGCCAAGAGGGATCACATGAGACATCAGCAACACAGATATCAACACATCTGAGTGATTGCACTTAAGAGGCAGAAAGACAGCACCCAACATCCCAGATCACCACAAGTCTCATTGATTATGAACCCTGGCTCTGCTCATACTCTAATGCAAAGATGCACAACTCAAGACCAAGGGAACTAAAGTCTGGCCCACCAGACACTCTCGGCCAAAGGCCAAGGCATGACAAGGCAGGCAGGCCAGCAATTACCCCATCTAAAATAGCAGAGCTAACTAATTAGAAGGGGTGTCTACACATTTTTGGCCATATAGTGTGGCTGCTAGAAATTCCCAGTTTGATTTTAGCTATCTACAATAAATGCAGCCTATGAAAACTCCCTCCTCTAAAAGCTCTAAAGCAGAGTAGCTGTTTCTCCCTATCAGTGCTTTAGACATAATTGTATTCTGAGTGTTATGAAGGTAATCCACTTAGAGGTCAGCTCCCTTTAATAAATAGGTTAAAAGTAGAGTGGGTTCTGATAATGGGACGCAACGGCTGCTGAAATCCCTAGACGTTTCCTCCATCGGATTTTTTAATTTCGTTGAAGGGAGACAAAAAAAATAATACTTTACTCCCTGTGGAGAGGCCCATGTGCATGTATTCATTATTGATTTTTTTTTCATACAACTAAAACGTGTTAACTTCACGGATATGCACAAAAAGAATGGTTCTCCTTCCAAACGGTGAGAGAGCCCAGTACCAGCTTTGCAGCTGTATATGGGATATATATTATTCACAGTGTGCAATGTTACACTAAATGCATCACTGTGCAGGTTTATGATTATTTATATGTTCTATCAGTGTAACACATTCATGCATTACGGAGCCAAGCAGAGCCATTCTTTTGATTTCGGCACAAACCGCAGCTGAGGATGTTTGATAATGTGCTGCTTTGGCATGCTGGCTTCATCTTCATGGTCCATGGTTACATTTGAACCAATATGCTTAGTTTATGGTAAATATTTATGATTGGAGCCAAAATATGTTTGCACAAGGGGGAGTAACATAGAAAATATCGTTTTGCTTTAGGTGGCACAGTATGTGCTAATATGCTAGCTGCCACTGAGGTGACCTGGATTAGGGTCCCGGAGATGCCTTCTGACTGGGTGAGGCATCATAGATACGATGGGAATGGCCAGACTGGGGATCCATCTTCATGAGAAAAGCACTGACACCTATTGATGCGCTCAATCTTTATAGCATACAAAAACGTATACCATGATTTTTCCCCTTAGAAGGAGAGGGAGGACGGCCATAGACCAGAGGGTGTCTGTACAACTCATAGCTACCGACCTCTTGTTTTCACTGTCCGATTGGGTGGCTGCTGCAGCAGCAGGGAGATTATCCTCAACCAATCTTCCTTCCATCAGACACAATCAAATGTGTCTGTGGAGCACCCAGCCAAAGGAGAGCTCTGCTGTAATGGGACACTTTATTAGGTCCTTGTTTCTACACTCATTGTTCATTTTATCAGTTCCACTTACCATATAGATGCACTTTGTAGTTCTATAATTACAGACAGTAGTCCATCTGTTTCTCTACATACTTTGTTAATTCCCTTTACTGTTCTCTAATGGTAGGACCCCCCACAGGACCAGCACAGATCAGGTACTATTTGGGTGGCATGCCACTGATGACTGATGTGGTGGTGGTGTGTTAGTGTGTGTTGTACTGGTACGAGTGGATCAGACACAGCAGTGCTGCTGGAGTTTTTAAACACCTCAGGGGCACTGTTGTACTGAAAGTAGACCGCCTGCCAAAAATGTCCAGCCAATAGTATCCTGTAAGCAACATCCTGTGAGCACTGATTAGAAGGTGACTAACACAAACTGTGCAACAACAGAAGAGCTACCGTCTCTGACTTTACATGTACAAGGTGGAACAATAAGGTAGATGTGTCTTATAGAGTGCACAGTGAGTGAATGCAGCGTGTCAAAACTCCAGCAGCACTGCTGTGCCTGATTCACTCATACCAGCACAATACACACTAACACACCACCATATGAGTGTCACTGCAGTGCTGAGGATGATCCACCACCCAAATATTAGGCTACCTGATCTGTGGGGGTCCTGACCATTAGAGAACAGAGTAAAGGGGACTAACAAAACATGTAGAGAAACAGATGGACTACAGTTTGTAATTGTAGAACTACAAAATATGGTATGAAATGGACAATGAGTGTAAAAACAAGGAGGTGTACTTAAAAAAGTGATCGGTGTGTATCGAGTGTATTTGTAATGGATAATTTATACAAATCAGCAAACAAAATCACTGAAAATATTATAGGAATAGGCACAAGCTACATAGAGTGGCAGAATTGAGTCATCTAGAAGGCAAATTTTCTTGACTTTCGAACTTCTGCATTTGAAAGGTAAAAATATGGTATGTCAAAGGTTATTCCCTGCAAATGCTGTGGTATATTTAACAAAACATTCAAATCTCATGACAAAAGTTCAAAAGCACACTAAAAATGGTTGTTTTATAATTACTTTTAGCTATAATAATGTCCCCTAATAGCAGCATGACTGACCTAATAGTAGCATCAGCGGGTGTGTGTGTGTGTGTGTGTGTGTGTGTGTGCGCACGAGTGGCCTGATTACTAACCCCGATATTAGATGACCAGCCTGTTGAGACGTGGGTGGTTAGTCAGGTCTCTGTCCGCCTCTCCAGCTGTGTCTCCATCCCTGATTGTGTCCTACATCATGAAGGTGATCTTTCATATCTGTGCTTGTGTCTGTCATGCATTTGGTAATGTCTGTTGTGACAGTTCTTTGGAAACAGTGACCAGTTTATATCTATATGCATTCATTCTCTATTTAGGAAAAAAAAACACACTCAGGAAAGCTGGGCAAATACATTCACAATGTCAGTAATTTCTATGGCATATCTGGGACACACTGTAAGTAACTTTAGTAGTGTATGAAGTATATATTATTTGCAAATATATGACTTTTTTTTCTTGGCACAGAGCTCTCACATCTCCAGAGATTTCTGTTTCGATTCCCGACCCTAGAGTGCATGTGGAGTTTGCATGTTCTCCCCATGTCCATGTGGGGGTTTTATATTATATACGCTATATATCCTAGTTTACTTTTGAAATTGGGCGGCGTGCTGGCTGGGTGGGTAGCACTGTCACCTCACAGTGCGGTCCTGGGTTCAAATCTCCAAGTGGAGCAGGGTCTTGGTCCTTTCGTGTGTAGTCTGCATGTCCTGCCCCGTGTCTGATTGGGTTAACTCTGTGTTGCTCCCACAGTTCTAAAGACATTCTTTAAGTTTATTGATTACTCTCTAACCCCCGTCCCTCTTGTCCGGGGCCTCATTTTCTTCCCCTTTTTTCCCTTCTCACCGTCATTCTACCCTCTCCCCCCTCCACCTTGCTTGCTCTACCGCTCCCCCCTCACCCCCCTTCTCCTAGAGTGCATGTGGAGTTTGCATGTTCTCCCCATGTCCATGTGGGTTTTATATTATATACGCTATATATCCTAGTTTAATTTGAAATTGGGCGGCGTGCTGGCTGGGTGGGTAGCACTGTCACCTCACAGTGCGGTCCTGGGTTCAATCTCAGGTGGAGCAGTCTTGGTCCTTTCTGTGTGAAGTCTGCATGTCCTGCCCGTGTCTGCATGGGTTAACTCTGGTTGCTCCCACAGTCTAAAGACATGCTTTAAGTTATTTGATTACTCTAAAGTGGCAGTAGTGTGTGTGAACTACAATGGATTTGTCACGCTTTAGGCAAGGGAGGACACGGGAGGCGGACGTAAGTGCAAGTGCAGAAGGTTTATTAGAAGTGAACATGGTGAAACATAAAAACAAACCAAACACTAGGAACAGAACTAACAAGGTAGCATACAAGAAAAACATCTAACACATAGAAACAAGCTAACAGGCTAACAAACAAAGGGAGGCTAAGGCTAACAAACAAAGCAAACAAGGCTAACATGCAACAATAAGGCCAAGGGAGAGAAGGAGATAGAGAGTGAGACAAGACAAAGAGAAGGGAACAAACCAGCATGGAGGAATGAGGAGCAAAGGAACAGGAGCCAAGGACAACCACCATATGAAGAAGCCAGACCAGGAAGTGCACAGGAAGTGGGGTATATACAGGAGACAGACCAGCAGGTGACTACAGCCCCACCTGCTGGGTTGGAAGGAGAAAGCAGGGGGAGCTAAACAAGATGGATGCAAGCTGAAGGCCCATTAGTCTCAGGCCAGAAAGCTCTTGTTGTAGCAGGAACGACCAGAGGTACCGGATGCACCCTAGGGAGGAGAGGCGGCTTTGTCCTCCACCAGGGGGGTGCGGTCCATGACCTGGAGTCTGTGGGAGCCCTAGGGGTAGCGTTAACCTGGGCAGAGGTCGCCGTCGGGCAGCTGGCGAGTGGGGTCGCCGTCGGGCTGCTGGCGAGCGGGGTCGCCGTCGGGATGCTGGCGAGCGGGGTCGCCGTCGGGATGCTGGCGAGCGGGGTCGTCGACGTGCTCTGGCTGAGCAGGTCGCTGGCAAGTTGCTGGCGAGTGAAGTCCTCATCACTAACCTGGGTGGGTGGTGGGAGGCCGGAAGGAGGGTACAAATCCAGCTCAGAGACGGATGATGCGCTCTGGACCTCCTCCGGGGCCTCACTGGAGCTGACGGCCTCTTGAAGGGCCTCACTGGAGCTGACGGCCTCTCGAAGGGCCTCACTGGAGCCGACGGCCTCTGGAAGGGCCTCACTGGAGCGGACGGCCACTGGAAGGTCCTCACTGGAGCGGACGGCCACTGGAAGTGAGGGTGGTGAGACGGGCCACGATCCAGCTATCGCGAGTCCCTGCATCACTGCAGAGTCCACAGCTCCCAGCACAGCCCGTAAGTCCACAATAAGACTCTCCTACCCAAGCGTCTCCGCAATTTGCACCGCAAACCCCACCGCCTCTCGGGCAGTCTGTACTGATCCTAAGATCCCTTGAAGTCCCAGGTGAGCAGGGGTCAGGAGCGAACATGGGGATGCGGGCATGCGGGTGGGGCTGGAGAGTGAGGAATCCTGCTTGACCCAGGGGATTTGTCGAACAGCTGAAGAGAGGGGGATCCAGCAACAGACTAACAAACAAAGCGAGGCTAAGGCTAACAAACAAAGCAAACAAGGCTAACATGCAACAATAAGGCCAAGGGAGAGAAGGAGATAAAGACTGAGACAAGACAAAGAGAAGGGAACAAACCATCATGGAGGAATGAGGAGCAAAGGAACAGGAGCAAAGGAACAGGAGCAAAGGAACAGGAACAAAGGAACAGGAGCAGGAGCAAAGGAACAGGAGCAAAGGACAACCACCATGTGAAGAAGCCAGACCAGGAAGTGCACAGGAAGCGGGGTATATATAGGAGACAGACCAGCAGGTGGCTACAGCCCCACCTGCTGGGTTGGAAGGAGAAAGCAGGGGGAGCTAAACAAGATGGATGCAAGCTGAAGGCTTGGATCATCATTACAGGATTGCTACCTTGTTTATGGTTGTTCCTGCCTTGCACCCTATGCCACCGGTTAGGCACCGTCTCTCCCATGACCTTGTATAGGATTAAGCAGAAACGCAAGGGTGTGAATTTGGAATTAGTTTTTTACACTCGGAAATGATTTGCACAAATTCTGAATGAATTCTATGGAATTATGTGTAATGCAGTCTAACATTACACTGTGTAGCACATAATATTCATGTACAGGGGATTTTGGGGCCGATTTTACCAACTCTAGCTGGGATGTTGCCATTAAACATAAACTTTATCCACTCAGGTCTTCTTTCTTCAGGCTTTATCCCAGATAAAGTCGCTAGGTTGTCAGATTTCACAGTTTGTTTGCCGGCAGCCACTCCAGATACAGAAATGTATGTACAAAAGCACTGAAAAAGTGAGGTTTGCTTATGTCCCCTTTAAAGAACTGTCGGCTGTTATCCATGTACTTCCTAGTTAGTACAGGATAATATGGGTTTTAGGGAATATCTTACAAATAAAATAATGGGTAACGGGATTTACTGTGTTCAAGAAGAAATGAGTAAATGTACTCCACATTACAATTTGAAAGAAGTAATTAGTCATTCGTAATGAATTCTTTTTTGTTGAGTAACAACCCCAACACTGCTCACTCACACTGGGAGACTTTAGAGACACCGGTTGACCTAAAACATCTTTGTTGGAGGAAACCAGAGAGGAACCCGCACAGACATGGAGAACATGCAAACTCCTCTGGAGCTGAGAGGCACCAGCCCGAACCTATGTGTAATTAGTCATTATTATAATAATATAATAATATTATTAATATAATAAATGTAAAAATGTAATGTCCCTAAATATTTTATTATTATTATTATTATTATTATTTATTTTTTTTATTAGTATGTTCTGGGTCCTTTTTGCTTTTTTTTTTTTTACAGCTTTTTGCCTAAAACATTGACAGCAAACATTTTTTTATGCCTTAGATGTTTGGCTGTTTTTAAACTTTCTATTTATTCTGTTTTCTTCAGCTCAACATACTACACATGCAGTTGCACAAATGGTAGATTCAAATCTTTTCCATACTGGTAAATATTTTATATTTATCAGTGGGATTTGAATGCTAATAGGTCTCCACATATCTTCTGCAGATTTCATTATAACCAAACCCAATAATGTTTGTTGTACAATGCTCCACAGAGTTTCAGGGTTAAATCCCTGTGAGGGACAGTACTCTGTTTAACAGTGTAGTCATTAACTCGCTTCACGTGCAACTCCATTAGTAAAACAGCCTGCTGTAAATAATAAAAGTCAGGGTTGTTGTGTTCTGAATGGAGTGCGTTATAAATGGTTACGAGTTTACTGAGAAACAAACAATTAATGTCATTTGGGGGTTCAAAAAGTTTTGTGCGTTTACAGGTTTGAGAGGTTCTTGACCATGTGCTTCACAGATCGTTGTGGAATTGAGGGGAATTAAGTGATGCAATGAGTTGTGTGCAGCGTTGTTAATGTGTGCGTTTTGAGCTGAATCTGTCTGCTGATTTTGTCTATTGACACTTTAGCACAACACTTACAAAGTGGCTTGCTAAAGGGTTTTTGTATCGCAGTATGGCTCTGCCATGTGTGTGTGTCTTGAGCGAGAAGAACAGCAACAATGAGAAGCAATAGGTTTTTTATTGGGGGGTGGTGGTCTCGAGACCATAAACATTTGGACTTGATATTGTCTCGGTTTGGGCTGAGGTGGACTCCTAAATTGTTGTCAAGACCAGACGAGTCCTCTGCCTGAGGTAACGTTAATTAATTGTTATTGAATGTCAACATTCCATTCAAACAGAATAAATCAGTCCTTTCTATACATGCCTAAATAAAATCTGCACTCTGATTGGCTAACAGGGGTAAACAAGTTACTGCTTTTCTCATTTAGCATCCAATCAATGAACACGTTTTATTTTGAATAGTCTGACTAAGGTGGGAAGTGTTTATTTTTGCCCGTTCTCCACAGAATCTGGAATTATACTCAAGCACCATGAATTGATATGGACTTTACTAAAGAAGAAACATTCAGTTGACTGTAAATTCAGAAACAGAATGTATATTGAATGATAATGAATGTAAAGTGAATTACAAACTAATTCTATTTTCAATTTTCCTCTTTTTATTCTCTGTCTTGGCCACTCCCAGTCTTAGTCTTAACTCGGACTCGACAACTGGAAGTCTTGCTCTTGACCCAGTAGTCTTGACTACAACACTAGTTGGGGTCAAGTTTATATATCACTAAGAGGACCAAATGTCCTTCAAATGACAGACATTTTTAACCTTGTGGGGACATTTGGCTGGTTCCAACAAGGAAAACATATAAAAAACCAGCAACTATCATTTGAAAAATCAAAACAGCCAAAAGATTTGATTTAGGTTACTGAGGGTGGGGTTATGATTAGATATAACATGGTGTGTGTGTGTGTGTGTGTGTGTGTGTGTGTGTGTGTGTGTGTGTGTGTGTGTTTGTATGTGTGTCTTGAGGGAGAAGAAAAGCAGCAATGAGAAGCAATAGGGTTGTATACTTTTCTTGCTGCAGAATCATAATGGAATTTGTGAACACGATTGTATTTTTGAAGGTACAGAAGTAAAACTCTCCGTCTCTCTCTCCCTCTCTGTCTCTCTCGTTTTTTTCTCACAGGTGGCAGAGGTGGTTCAGTCCAATCTGATACAAGCAGTAGCCCTTCAGAACAGGGTCACATGTGCCAGCCTCATCCAGCGTACCCTGTTGGACCACAGGTATGATTTTACACACATGGTTTCTTTAACACAGCAACATTTCCTTGAAGAACGATTTGGGTTATTTTGACCAGAATGAGAATGCTGAACACATTTTAGTTGGGGCTTCCCTCATCAAATCAGGGCCCTTAATAGCCTCCACCTTCCCCTGTCCTCCCCTTTTACAGGTCCCTGATTTAAATATAAAAAGAGTTTATGGCTACAAATGTTCCCTAAGATTTCTGCATATATGTATGTATTGTTATATAGTGGGGCAAAAAAGTAGTCAGTCACTGATTGTGCAAGTTCACCGACTGAGAAACATGACTGAGACTGAGAGAGGTCTGTAGTTTTCATCATAGGTTCACGAACTATGAGAGACAAAATGAGAAAGAAATCCAGGAAAAATCCACATCATGATGGAAAATAAGTATTTGGTCACCCACCCATGCTCGGGCAAGGAAGGAGTGGCTCCGTAAAAAGCATTTCAAGGTCCTGGAGTGGCCTAGCCAGTCTCCAGACCTCAACCCCATAGAAAATGTGTGGAGGGAGTTGAAAATCTGTGTTGCCGCAAAACATCACTGCTCTAGAGGAGATCTGCATGGAGGAATGGGCCAAAATACCAGCTACAGTGTGTGCAAACCTGGTGAAGACTTACATGAAACGTTTGACCTCTGTCATTGCCAATAAAGGTTATGTTACAAAGTATTGAGTTGAACCAAATTTACTGACCAAATAATTAATTTACAATTAAATTTTTTAAAAATCCTACAATGTTATTTCCTGGATTTTTTTTTCTCATTTTGTCTCTCATAGTTGAAGTGTACCTATGATGAAAATTACAGACCTTTTTTACCTTTCTAAGTCGGAGAACTTGCACAATCAGTGACTGACTAAATACTTTTTTTGCCCCACTGTACATATATATAAAATACAAATACAAATGAAAATGATCCAGAATTAAAATAAGCAATAGGATAGGACATGAATTTTAGAGCAATCTCTGAGCAAGACCATAATACCATAATAATTCTTTACACACTGTACATTAACTGGTTTGTGAATTCTGCTGAATTTGAAATTATGAGACGATGTTATTGAAAATACTACATTTCTTTGTAACAATTCTTAGAATTCTGATCAGTAATACATAGGTGAGTGTTTGTATTAATTTGTACAGAATTTCTTTATTTAGTGGTTGTTTTGGTTAAAAGCTTGTACAATAACAACAGAAAATATGTGAGTTGTCAGTGTCAGAATGCCAGCTGCATCTGGAGCCACCACCAGAGGGCAACAGAGGTGCTCTGTACAATCAGAGAAAGCAGCCATGTGACCTACATTGCCCAGAAGCGACAGCACGCTCACATGGGTTAGCTCTTTCAATGGAGTTAGTACTTATGAGCTGCACCTGACTGACATGCATTTAGATTGGCTTAGATCCAGTCTCAGTGTAGCTTCCTTACATTAGGTGTGACTGGTTGTCTGAGGAAAAGCATGGCAAAAGAGAAAGAAAACTCACAAAAGGAAAGGAAAATGTACAGGTCTGTAAACTTTGAAGTTGGAATGAGGATAAATTCTGAGAGATTCTAAGAAGGAAAAATAGAAGTTTGGTGAAGTGAAAAGTATCAAAAAGAAATTAATTAGCGGAAGGGAAATAAAAGAGAAAAGAAACTGAAAAGCTGGAAAGGAAAGAAAGCTAAAGTATAGTGGTTACCTCGGTTCTCGTCGTTAATTTATTCCAGAAGACATATCAATAACCGTAAAAGTACCTGTGTTATTCTATTGTATATTTTGGAACATTTCTAAAATGAAGTGCTAATTCATTTCTACATTTTATGAAAACACAATGTATCATCTGAGGAGGTGCCCAAAGTTTTGCACATGCCAAATTTTATATTTAATTTTCAACCTGTTTTAAAATATATGGAAACTTTGTGGATTTATACAACTCCATGGTTTACTTGTTAAATTATTTTTATTTACAAAAACAAAAATTGTACAATAATTATGGTTTCTTAAATTTACTGATTAGCAAGGAAAATTACATTTTTATTTTTCATTTTTTATCTTATTTTGTCAAGTTACAGAAATGAATCGTAAATATTTGCACATTTTAAGAAATAAAATTCAACAATGTTGCCTTTGATTTATAGCTTACATTGCAGACACATCGCATAAACACATTAAATGACGCTGCGTAGTTTTATAACATGACACAGTGTGCACATTCTGTTTCTAATAAAAAGACCTAATAAAATTGATTTTGCATTAAAACGAATTGTTCAGCTAATCTTTTGTTTGTGTGTTCTAAACGCGACACCTCAGCAACCCTCCATCAAAGAACATCCCGATTAAAGAAATATGCTCCAGCCAGAAAGAAATGACATGATAAAAATTATTAAATTATGAAAAAAAATAACAATAGCATTCTATTATAGCTTAACTGTAAACTTTTATGGTTATGTAGTATTTTTTTATTTCTGTCTTAAAATTAATACTGATTAATGCCACACACAAATAATTCAATTCATTCATTTAACGTTATCCTGGTTATGGTCACAAAATCACTAATTATTAGGGCACAAGTTAGCAGTGTTGATACAGGTTGATTGTAGGAAATGTAGGATTTTGTGGGAATAAATATTAACTTTAAAAGGTTAATGAAATTTAAAAGCTGCTGCTTTGTAGGTTTGATCCTTGTATCTGCTCTGTCTTTGTGGAGTTTGAATAAAGCTCCGATACGTGCACAGTTGGGAATTTAACATAACAAGAATAGGAACAAGCCATGTAGCTTGTCTATATGCCCTGTTCTAACACTCAGGCTAAAAAATATGAGTCCTGTCAAGGTCGTCGTGCCAAAACAAACAGTTTTCAGCCACAGTGGTCTCAGCTCTTGGCACAGCCAATTCCCCTGTTTCGGGATCAATATGTTTTGATGGATTCTCGTTCCACCGTCGGATGTTGTGCACTCTGCCATTACAGAGCTGGATCTGTAAGAGGGCAGTTAGCCCTACATGAGTCCGTCTGTCTCTTTCTGTCTCCTCAATGCACTGACAGAGGCCTGCCATCAGTGTGATTGTGGGTAATCTCTCAGCAGCTTCTCCTGCCAGGCAGCTTTGGGTCCCTGGGTTCCTCCTAATAGAGGATGTGTTTATGAAGAATGAGAGAGCTCAATGGCAAAAGACAAACAAACAGGCTTGTACTTTAGAAACGTCATCAGCCATGTTCTTCATTTGAATATCATTTGAAATTCCTGTTTGATGACTAATTATTATTATTATTTTTTATCTTCACTTACTTTTAAAAAGAAGCCTATGACATGCAACCATGGACATAAGCATTCAGTCCCCTTTGCTGTGACACTTGAAATTTAGCTCCCATTTCTGTTGATCATCTTTGAGATCTATACCTTGACTGGGGGTAAATTCAGTTAATTGGACATGATTTGGAAAAATACACACTTGTTTATATAAGGTCTCAGAGCTAATAATGGATATCAGAGCAAAAACCAAGTCATGAGGAGGAAAGAACCGCCTGTAGAGCTCAGAGACAGGATTGTGTGGAGGCACAAATCTGGAGAAGGCTACACAAAATTCTGCGCTGAAAGTTCCCAAGATCACAATGACCTCCATAATTTTGAAATTTAAAAAATTTGGAACAACTAGGACTTTTTAGAGCTGGATCCCCCACAAGTAATCAGGTGAGAATTGTGGTAAGAAAGGTGACCAAGAAACTTCCAGAAGGTCAGCTATCACTGCAGTACTCCACCAATCTGGGCTTTATGGCCAGACAGAAGATTCTCCTCAGTAAAAGACATATGAAAGCCTGTCTGGAATTTGTCTGGAATTTCATCTCTGGTTCAATGAAACCAAGACTGAACGCACTGCCATAAAGCCCAGATTGGTGGAGTGTGGCAGAGATGGTTGACCTTCTGGAAGTTTCTCCCATCTGCACACAGGATGTTTGGAGCTCAGCCAGCGAGGTCATATCTGGGCACACCTTCTAATGAATGGATTTAGCAATTACAGAGCAATTACAGGAGCAATTGAAGAACTGTAAATGTGGCTGTATCTCTGGTTGCACCATTTCCGACAGGTTTTTGGAACACCACAAATGGCTGATACACAGAGCATGTAAATGTCACCACCTAAGATACCAGCTCTGGCCTCAGATACACCTCCTAGTTCCAAAATGATGCATGCCACCAGATTCTCGATCCATGGAAGTTAGTGTTCTAGTTGTAGTGTAATGAATCACAATTGACCTACTTGTACTGGATGACTCTGGAATGCCAGGTTCCAGGCAAACGCAGCTTTTATAAATGCATAGTGCAGGGTTCTGAGAAATAATGGGATCTGATGTTTACTGGGCCAGGGATAAAACAGCAAACAGTGATTTTGTGGTCGTACCAGTGAAGTCTCCATGAACAACTTAACTGACTTGTACTCCATCCAGAGTGTCCACATACTGTTGGCCATGTAGTGTATAATATAATATAATCCCAGAACTGGTCAACATCTCCAATAGGTTATTCTCCAAGGTATATCCAGTACAATATGGCTTAAACTATGGCCTTTACCCTGCACCCAGTGGCAGTCCTCTCTCTCCACACTGCTTTCTACCTGCTCAGTCAGTGAATGTTGGTGAACACTGAGGGCAAACACACATTCTGGCAGCAGTGTCACTACAATAACCTGCTGTGCTGCACACCGAGGGAGGTAGAATCAACTGAATTGCTGCTCTGGACTTACCAGGTGGAAGATAAGTAAATGTATGGAATGAGACATGAGGAACAACAAGAACGGAATAGCTTTTACCACGTAGTCACGTTTCCATTTTCCGTTGTCGAAATATGTTTTTATAGCCAGCCTCTGAATGACACGAGATTATTTCATTTTTTATGGTGCATCGGCACTGCGTTACACAAAATAGGCTGCCATTAAAAGATGAAATTCCAATGTCAGATTGGTTCAAATACCAGGACCTTGCAATAAATGCTATCTGAAATGTTATTTAGAATTGGTTTTAATGCAGGCTCTGCAATGTGGTCTATTTATCTATAGATTCAAAAAGAAGTTGACAATAATTTTGTTTACCACTGAATAGGATTCATCATTTCATTTAGACAGGGGGTCTTTAAAGCCTGCCTTAAAAGAAGGAAATCAATTAACCACTTTAAAGTCAACTAAAAAGACTCTTGTGACAGAACCAAGTGGCATGTGCTTAGTCTTAGTGTTTTAAGTGTCATGTTGATTTCTTGAGGCAGCATTCACTTTTGATCTCAAACTGAATGTCTCTGCTTTGATACTGCGCATGGTATGGAATTAAAGTACCACAGAGGCTTACATTTAAAAAGAGACTTGCTAAGTAATAAAAAGCCCTGGTTGTCACATTTCAGCTTAAAAGTGACATGAGATCTCACCATCAACAAATCCAACTGGATGTTCGAGTTTATTTTTTGGCCACTGCTATAAAGAAATTGTTTAGAAGTTTGGGTATTATCAAGAAAATGGCATCCAAATTGGTTAATCCAACCAAAATGGATGCCAATTGCTTAAAAAGTGGAAAAGAGTTATGGAATAATTATGGAGTGGACGAATCCAAGTTTGAAATTTTTGCGTCCAATCATTGACCAATGCTAAAACTACAAATCTAATAGTGGTCCATTATTGTCATGTTTATATGTAACCTCTCTCTCTCTCTCTCTCTCTCTCTCTCTCTCTCTCCCTATCTATGTAATATCTATCTACTATCTACTAATGTAATTTTGTGTAATTCTTTAACTATCTATTGAACAATAGTGTCATTCTGTTTCAGTCTCTTCTGGTGGCACAGCATCTGGCTTCGGCTGTGAGCGGGGTGATGTCGGGTGGAGCTCCAGGTCTGAACCAGCCTATCCTGATCCCTTTCAATGCAGGTGGGCATCTCGGAGGGCAGCAGAGTCTGGTCCTGTCTCTGCCTACTGCAGCCAATATCCAGGGTCTGATGGCTGCTGCAGCTGCTGGGGGCATCATGACTCTCCCTCTACAGAACCTGCAAGGTAGGAGGTCACTCCACTCATCCAGGATCTGTCAAGAGTTGGTATTTCAGAAGGGAAGTCAGGGAACTGGCTGAGAGGCTTCAATAAATGACCAGCATTTAACTCTTGTGACTTCATCGCAAAGACACAGGGTTTTTCCTCCTGTTTCTCTGGTGTTCTGCAAAGATACTTACTCCACTTGTTTCTCCCCCTGCCATCTTTCTCCTACAAATAGAAGATCCACAAATGGTTCTCATGCATTGTCCAGATCAAGTCCATATAATTCACATCTCTTATTAGGAGTGCATGAAACGTTGCTCAGCAGAGGTGGGATTTGAACCCTGGACCTTCTGGTCCAGAATCCAGTACCTTAACCGCTAGGCTACCACAGTCCCAAGTTACATGTGCCAGTACGCTGTACAACAACAGATATTGTACCTGGCAAGGTAATATATGGGTTAAATAAATTAATTATTAACGATAATAACCTTACCAGACCATGAATAAACAGCACTGTGCAAAAGTCTTAGGCTGCCATTAGATTTGTTGCTTTAGTAAGGGTATAATGACCATATATAACATATTGTCGTCAACTGGACCCAAAAATTTCAAACTTGGATTCGTCACATTACAATACTCTTTCCACTTTTCCACTGATATTCATTCCAATCTTTGGGAGCTTTAGCATTTCCTAGTCTTTTCATTCTGTCCACCTTCCAAAACAGTGTTTTCTTGGCTGCTAACCTTCAAAAAAATCATTCCTGATCAAGCTTCTTTGGACTGGAGAAGGGTCACACTGGCATCCCGATGAACCCACTTGCCACTGTAGCCTATAGAAGCCTTTTCTGATTTGTTTTCAGTTTTGTAATACAGAAAACAAATGTCCTGCGTTTCCTGGTTGTATTCTAATAAAGAGACTGAGAAATAATAATATATGGTCATTATACCATGTAAAATAATGCTAAATCTGATTTAATGGTGGCCTAAGACTTTTGCACAGTACTGTACATGTGAACAGACGTTGTCCGGCGTCGACCTGGATATTGTTTTATTCTGTCAGTTTAAGCGACAACTCTTGCAATACATGCGTGCAAACAATTCCCCGAAAACCCCACAACTTGGAAAGTTCAGCTTTAAAAGTCCGGCTCAATAGGGTCAATGAGAAGTACATTAGGTGTACACCACTTTTCCTGTTCAAACAGCGTAGCAATTACAGCATGTGTAACACTCGCCAGGACCTTTGATATACACTTGGTGTATTTAAGATGTAGCAATAAAGTGTTTTCGACAGAGACTCTGAGTGCCTCTGAAGGGAGATGGGAGAAGGATTGGGCAGAAGTTCCTATTCATTACAGGACAGCATTTT
>JAJAGP010000580.1:191394-355577 GCA_025084515.1 Ancistrus triradiatus | reverse complement strand
GTACATGTCTAGGCCCGTCTGAAGTTTGCCAGAGAGCATATGGATGATCCAGAAGAGGAATTGGAAAATATCATGTGGTTAAATGAAACCAAATAGAACTTTTTGGGAAAAGCTCAACTGGCCGTGTTTGGAGGAAGAAGAATGCTGAGTTGTGCCATACCTACTGTGAA
The DNA here is from genome assembly GCA_025084515.1 of Ancistrus triradiatus. NCBI lineage: Eukaryota > Metazoa > Chordata > Actinopteri > Siluriformes > Loricariidae > Ancistrus > Ancistrus triradiatus. The sequence goes on along the minus strand of JAJAGP010000580.1, from coordinate 355,407 downwards.
GCATGGGGGTGGAAACATCATGCTTTGGGGCTGTTTTTCTGCAAACGGGACAGGACTGATCCATGTTAAGGGAAGAATGAACAGGGCCATGTATCGTGAGATTTTAAGCTAAAACCTCTTTCCATCAGTGAGAGCATTGAAGATGGAACATGGCGGGTCTTCCAGCATGACAATGATCCCAAACACACCGCTCGGACAACGAAGGAGTGGCTCTGTAAAAAGCATTTCAAGGTCCTGGAGTAGCCTAGCCAGTCTCCAGACCTCAACCCCATAGAAAATGTGTGGAGGGAGTTGAAAGTCCGTGTTCAACTCTCTGCTCTAGAGGAGATCTGCATGGAGGAATGGGCCAAAATACCAGTTACAGTGTGTGCAAACCTGGTGAAGACTTAAAGGAAACCTTTGACCTCTGTCATTACCAACAAAGGTTCTGTTACAAAGTATTGAGATGGACTTTTGTTATTGACCAAATACTTATTTTCCAACATAATTTATAATTAAATTCTTTAAAAATCCTACAATGTGATTTCCTGGATTTTTTTTCCCTCATTTTGTCTCTCATAGTTGAAGTGTACCTATGATGAAAATTACAGACTACTCTCATCTTTTTAAGTAGGAGAACTTGCACAATCAGTGGCTGACTAAATACTTTTTTGCCCCACTGTATTAAGCAAACTACGCAAATGAAAATCTATGAGACTTATATAAATGTATATACATTCAGGTCAACCCCCATATACATCAAATGAGTCACCACACTGAAAACTGTAGATTGACTGATGGTGTCATGTGTTACACTTATATTTTTACATTGATGTAACTAACAAATAGAAACCAATAATTGGAGTTACTGTAATTAAACAAACAATTACAAGTTGCTTGGGAAAGTCTTGGCAGCAAATGCAGCTGATTTAGAAACCTCTGAAGAAACACAGTCACTGCCCGTCGGCCCTACCTGAGCATTTTGTGCATCTTGTCATAATCCATGCCTGCTCCATTATCCATGAAGATGAGGCAGTCCCGTTCTTTAACCACTGTTTTATCAATCCAGAACTGCTTGGCCCTGACATCTGGATCATAAGCATTGTCTGTGAACAAGAACAGTGAAATCAAAAGTCAAACTTTGACAGATCCTCCGCACGCGCCAGCCTGGAGAAGGGGGGTGGGGGGCGTGGTGCCAAGTCGGGCGCGTGCACAGCGCTACTCGTTGCGACTCGCAGGCGCAGAACGGCGAGTAGCGTCAAGCGGCGAGAGGAGGAAGAAGCAGGAAGCGATGGCTGACAAAATAAAACAAAGTTTGCCCTACGCTAAAATACTACTTCCCTGACGGTTACCTCACGCCTCCTGGAGCTACGGGAACTGAGCCCCTAAACGGACCCAGTTTGTCCACTCTCCCTGAACAAAATAAAACAAAAGAAAGGAAAGCACGGCAGGCTCGATAACAAGTGTGAGATGGGTGAGGTGTCAGGACACGGGCTTTCGTAGCGAAAAAGCTATTGAGCAAAGCGGCGATCCGAAGGGCACGAGCGGCGTGTCAGAATGAATGATGCAACACCTGCTAAACCTGGCGAGGCTCTTAAATAGGCAGAATAGCAGGAGTTGCGTGATTTGCTGCAATCAGGCAGCTTACAGACAGGCATGCGCGATTGCCAGAGATCCTACCATGCAAAGTAGACCAACGCTGCCCTCTAGTTTCGATAAGTGGGACCTCTGAAAATAGCCCCCCACCCCGCCCCTGCCCCCACCCCCAAGGGCAAGGCAAGGCTTGGTTTGAGCTTGGGGACCAACCTAACCAGCTCAAGGGCGGAGCCTGGTGCTGATGGCACAGGGGTGGGGCTCAGCGCTGGCGGCTCAGGGTCCAGATCTGACCTGACCACGCTGACAAAAAGGTCGGTGCCCAGCGCCTGGCAAGGCAAACAGACGCCAAGGGCCCCAGCAACAAAGCCAGCAAAGGCGACCATGGCAGCGCCAGAGCCGAAGCCAATAACTGTGGCACGGAGATTGGTCTGGGTGACCGTGGCATGGGAATCGGGACCAACGATCGTGGCGCAGGGATCAGTCTTGGCGCAGGGGTCAACGGTAGCGACCGGTGCACGAGATTCGGTACAGACCCAACTTGCTCAAGTATAGAGCTAAGTTGGTCTGGTTCAGAGCTAAGTGGCGCCAAGTGCTCAGGCATGGAGCTAAACTGCTCAGGTATGGAGCCTACAAGCACGGCGAGCCCATGTTCAGAGCTAGGCGGTGCTAAATTCTCAACTAGAGAGCTTGTTTGCTCAGGATCGGAGCTAGGCGGCTGAGCGTGGTATGGAGCTAGGCAGCGCCAAATGCTCAGGCACAAAGCTTGGCTGCTCAGCTTATGAGCATGGCAAGCCCAGGTATGGAGCTAGGTGGAGCTAAATGCCCAGGCATGGAGCTTAACTGCTCAGGTGCGGGGCTTACAGGTGCGGCGAGCTCTTGTATGGGGCTAGGCGGTGCTAAATGCCCAGGCATAGAGCTTAATTGCTCAGATGAGGGGCCTGTGGGCGCTGCGAGCTCTGAAACAGAACTAGGGGACGCCAAGTGCTCAACTATAAAGCCCAAGGGCATGGCGAGCTCTCGTACGGGGATAGGCGGTGCTAAATGCCCAGGCATGGAGCTTAATTGCTCAGATGCGACGCTTATGTGCCCTGTGGGCTCTTGTACGGGGCTAGGTAGCGCTAAATGCTCAGGCATGGAGCTTAATTGCTCAGATGCAGGGCTTACGAGCGTGGCGAGCCCAGGTTCAGAGCTAGATGGTGGCAAGCGCTCAAGCATGGAGCTTACGGGCTCAGATGTGGTGCTAATAGGCGCGGCAAACTCGGGCACGGAACTGAGCCACATAAGCTGCTTGAGTACAGAGCTAGCGTGCTCTAAGATACGGCACTAATGAGCGTGGCGTGCTCAAGCCAGGGGACACTGTAGAGCATAGCTGCTTTATGACCACAGCAAGGGCCAAGATTTTCTCGAGGGTTTCGGAAAGACTCGAAGCGAGCTGGACCTCAATAAGCTCAGAGGCCGAGGTTAAGACCGTGGCGGGGGGCGGGGGACCCTCCGAGGCCCTTCTGAATGCAGGACATTTAAGGCTGAGGTGAACAGCCTGAGGAAAGGAGGGGCAAATGGCACCGGACCTCTCCCTGGCATTGTGAAGTCGGAAATCGACGTCAATGGCCAGGTCGTACAACTTGGGTAGCAAGGAAGGAGGCTCATGCAGACTTGGCTCGTTAAGTCCAAGTGAAAAGAGGTCTATTACAGCTCAGTAATTAAACCCAGATGTGATGGCATAGTGCATTAAATCCCCCCACAAACTACAACACCGGCCTGGGACCTTGTCTAAGGTCAAAGATCCCAGGGGGATTAGGAGGATTAGCCCGTGGTCAAGGGACCATCTCACTGGGGGGGATGGGAGCAAAGGCGGGGTCAAACCTAGGTTCCCGGTCAATTGCTGCAGCAGTGGGTTGGACCAGGCGGGGCACCGACACCGTCAGCGTCGGGGACTGGGTGTGTCTATGGGTTCGAGTGGCCAGAAGTGGGCCACCCCCAAACTACGGTAGCTAGCCGGGCCCCCAAAGGTTAGTCGGGAGCCAGGTAAAGAGATCCCCTGCCTGCGGCGACTGGGGACCTCCATACTGGAGGTCCAGGAGCTAACACTGGGTCCCCGGTTCGGTTGCATCATTCTGTTACGGTTCGCCATATAAAAAGGAAATGACGAACCATGTAAAATAAAGATATAAATGTTTTAGGACCCAAATGCAGTTAGCTCCAGATGGAATTGGTGAATCAAAATTAAATAAAGAAATAAAGCAATGGTTCACACAAATAAATTAATAAATAAGTAAATAAATAAAAAATAAATAAAGAAAGCTACCTCAGTGGCTGGGGGTAGAACCCTGGTCGGCTGCGCTGATGATCAACGATTTAACCAAACTCGAAACCAGACCACTGTGGAAGCTTCAAACAAAAAGACAAGGAAGACTGAGCATCCGTGTGTGAGGGAGAGCTCACTAAATCAGACAGCAGAACAGCGCGTAGCGTCAGGCGGCAAGACAAGGGAGAAGCAGGAAGCGATGGCTGACAACACAAAACGTAAAGCTTGCCCTACGCTAAAATACCACTTCCCTGACGGTTACCTCACGCCTCCTGGCGCTACGGGATCTGAGTCCCTAAACAAACCCAGTTCTTCCACTCTCCCTGAAAAAAATAAAACAAAAGAAAGGAAAGTGCGGCAGGCTCGATAACGAGCGCGAGATGGGTGAGGTCTCAGGAGTTCGTAGCGAACGCGCTATTCAGCAAAGCGGCGATCTGAAGGGCACGAGCGGGCGTGTCAGAATGAATGAAGCAACACTTGCTAAGCCTGGCAAGGCTCTTAAATAGGCAGAATAGCAGGTGTTGCGTGATTTGCTGCAATCAGGCAGCTTACAGACAGGCATGCACGATTGCAGCGGCTGCCAGAGATCCTACCGTGGAAAGTAGACCAACGCTGCCCTCTAGCATCGGTAAGTGGGACCTCTGACAAAAAGTCCCTCAAATGAGGTCTAATTACAACCCAAAGCTTTGCTGCTACAACAGCGTCCACTCTTCTGAGAAGCTTTCCACTAAATAGTTCAATATTTCCTATCTCACAGTTAGCATTTCAATTCATCCCAAAGGTGTCCGATGCAGTGAGCGTCAAGGGTTTGTGCAACAATCCAAGCTCTCCATTAAGGTTTGGAAACCATTTCTTCATGTTTTAGGATGACAGGACAGAAAGTTGAAGACGTGCGTGTGTATATATAGTACTCCTTCCTTTTTAAGTGAAATCCAATTACATGGTTTCAACTTTGTGTGATTCTCAGAACTTAACCTAGATTAGCTAACACACTTCAACTAAAGCTACTAGCTACTGTGTTGCTATCATATTTGCTAACCAAACTACATCCAAGACAACCTATTATTGTGTATTTTTTGCATTAAACACAGCAATTACCCCAGACTGCCAAGCAGAGCCATCCACAAGTGGCTTCATGCAAGACTGTGTTCAGTCTAGTTTCAATTCAAGTCTCTAGTGTGCAAGTCCAAGCTGAGTCTCTTGTAAGCATGTGTGAGTCAGGTCTCTAGTAAGGCCGAGTTGAATATTTAGTCTCTAGTGTATGAGTAGTGAGTCAATTAGTGAGCCAATTAGTCAAGTCTGTAGTAAGCACATTAAGAGTAGAGTGTCAGGTCTTCAGTATACAAGTCCAAGTCGGGTTTCAAGTCTACAATAAGTGAGACTGGAGTCCAATGTCTAGCATGCAAGTCTAAGTTGTGTCTCAGGTCTCTAGCATATGATTACAGAGCTGAGTCTCATGTCTCTAGGATGCAAGTCCAAGCTGAAGCCTCCTGCAAGCAAGTCAAGAGTTAAGTGTCTGGTCTCTAGTGTACGATCAGTGAGTCGAGTCCCAGTTGAGTCTCAAGTCCCTTGAAAGTGAGACCGAGTCGAGTCTCAAGACTCCTGTAAGTGAGTCAAGCCAGAGATGAGTCTTGAGTCTCTAGTGATCACTGTGAAACAGCACTATGGATGTGAGTATGACACCTTCCACAATAGGACAAATACTGATTCTGCCAAATATCTGTGGAATAACGCAGCATTCATATTTTGTCCAAATGTGCCCAAACATTTGTGCAACACTGTGGATTACTCATCATCACTAGTTAGGCACATCGTGTTTCAAAACCAGAGCCTAATAAATCATCAGGGCTGACTCACCGATCAGCTCAGCGATAGCGCTGAAGGGCCAGGTGTGACTGGTGGAGTTTGTGTGCAGGTACTTCGGATTAACCTTAAAGAGGGAAACAGAACAGTGTTATTCCAGTCCACAGTTTAATGAGAGCTCTATAAACTTCTTTAGATCTGTAACACACTGCCAGTGTAGGGGTAGTTACTCCAGAAAGTAATCCATTACTCATTAGTCATTATTTAACTAAAATTGTAAATGGGACTACGCTACTCATTACGTCCTGGAAAATTTCAATACACATTACTTTACTTTTAAGTTACATTCAAAAACCCATACAAATATACTGGAATCAAATCTACAAACTCATCTGAAAAGTACAAACATGTTAGACAATATTTATTTGCATAATTTATGTGAAAAAAATGTGGCAGTAGCAGCAACATTAAACATGTATAACATAAATTTCAGTATAATTGATGTGGATTTGAGTAGAAAACCTACGAAGAACATTGACCTTAACACGCCATAACAGAAAACTTGATTGAATAACTGAAGAAAAAAAAAAAAGAAAAAAAAAAAAGAAAAAAAAAAAAAAGAGTAAATGAGCCCTAAACCCTAAATACCCCACAAAGACAAATAGCCCTAAACCGGAAATACTGGTTTAGGGTTTAGGTTAACAGCCAAGTCCTTGCATCAGATAAGCCAACAAGTTTGTTTATGAACTTCCACCTTTCTTGTTATTATTATTATCATCATTATTATCATATATGCTGCTACTGTTCATTTTGTGTGCACAATCTACATTCTGTACAACAATAACAAATCTAACTTGTTCCAAAATTCCATCACCAGAAAGAAAGAATCATAGAAGCTGAAAGGAAACCTGATAACCAAGGTGAAGGAGGAAACAAAACTGAAAGTAACTCATCAGATGATCTTCATCTGCACTGACAGTACATCAGTGCATCTCTCTTAAAGATTTGTTTGACTTTCACAATCTAAATCTGTTATGTTCTTTAAATGATGCACTATATAATGTCAAACTCCTGTTCTCCTCCCCAATATAATCATTGTAAACATAACTTTAAATAATATGTAGAAATAAGCATTGAAATCACTTCTTTACAAATAAGAACATATTTAAGTTGCCATTACATATGGTTCCATAATTGTCCAAAAATGACTATTTCTGAAGAAAAAACTTGGTTTGATTTAGTTCAGTGATTGATTGGAGTAGGCTATTTCTTCTGCTTTTATAACTGTGCTTCAAGCTCATAATATGTTTTTATAAAGCTAATGTAGCAAATTCTGAGATGAGCACATATTTAATGACTACAGCGCAAATTCATACTGAAACCACCTTCATGATGGTTCTCAATTAAGCTTCTTCTTTTTAAATACACTGAAGCGATTTGGAGAAAAACAAATTCGCGTGCAGAGTTGTAGGCGTGGTGTAGAAACGTATCCTTGTTTTCAGATTGTAAATGGGCTCTGCTTTTCTCGGTATTAACAGAAAAAGACGGAAACGTAAAATGTAAACCGAACCGCAAAACAAAGGATGTGCATCACTCTCTGTGAGCGTCCTGTTTTTAATACGAAAGTGTCTTTTGTCTTTGACCACAATACAGAAAATGACTCAAAAATGGAATTAAATTAAATAGTTAGGATATCACTGTTTTTCTATCACAGCTGGTTTGACTCCCTATAGGTGAATCATTTTGGAGCGTGTTATGAATGTGAAACGAATGTGAAACTTAACTTTATTGTGGCTGACGTTCGGTTTTAATTACATTATTTAATAACTTGTTAAACGACTGTACAAACATACACATACGGAACATGGAAGAATGAAAACGTATTTAATTTCGCACCGACCATTTACATTCGTTTTTTCCCCCCAAATGTTTGGATAAAACTGATTTAAATTTAGATTTAATAAAGTAATTTACTCACCGTGCTGATCGGAATTACTCCGTGTGTTTGCACAGCCATATTATTAAATGTGCTTGGTAACGGAGGATCCATCGTTTCCAACCTTCGGCAGACTGAAGTAGCAAAGGACGAGACCTGAAGCCTATTTGAACGTTTCCTTTGAATTACTCGTGATCTAATGAGCTGAGGTGTTTAGGGGAGAGAGGGGAGAGTTGCAGCACTTTTTGCATTTCATTAAGTTTCTCAGAGACTGTTTGTATTAGAAAGACAACATTTTAATACAGTAAAACCACACCTGTTAGCTTCCCACCCTCATTGCTGTAACACGTGTTACAATTTACACTCGAATAGAGGTAGTCAAAGGTTGAAACATTCATTCAAATGTAATAAAGTCATTCTTTAATATCATTTTGCCTTTACTTTTTATTTGTGCACAGATAGGGTCTTCACTAAATTAATTTGGCTGCACAAACACCTAAACTACTAAAATGAAAAACACACTTTCAAGTAACAACCATGGTTTTGGTTGAATTACAATGCATTACACTATAAAATGATCTAAATCAAGATATTGAAATTTAATAATCCTTCTGTAAGCCTTTCTGATAGATTACTGAATTAGAATAACCATAAAATAGATCATCTGCAGTTTTTAGGTGAATAATGAAAGTTATTCTATATTAATCAATAACATTCTAAATGTTACAATTCATGTCAATGGAAGATTTTACATTAATGTTGTCATAAGGGACAGTTGCAACAAGGTGTCCCTACACTGACTGATGACACAATCGCTTTGACACATGCAAGCTATGCCTGTTGGAAGCTACGAACACACAGATTAAAATGATACAACATCACAATGCTTCAAGCAAACAGTTTAGACTATATGACAAAAACTCTGTTCATTAAATATTACTTTTTCATCATGAAAAGTACTTTTGCAGAAGGAATAGTCACACGTGGCTGCTTTCCTCCAGGAATGAGGACTGACTAGTGGTGGAATAAGCCATGTTCAGCTGTCCCTCGTTGCAACCATCCCCATTCTCCCTTACTTGAGCTCACCTTATCAACCAGGAGAACAACCTCTTTAAGGAGGAGCCAACAAAAACTGTAGAAGGCATGAAGCAGGAATGAGAGGAATCGTGATTGCTTTGAAATGAAGGGTTTATTCCAAGTAATCCTACTACAATATTGAAGCATTAATGCAATCCTACATGTCGAAGGTTTGGCCTTCTACTATTTGAAATTCCTGACTTCTTTTTACAGCCATAACTCAACCAAATGACCGGTAATCTAAGTCCGGGTTCACCACTCACCCCAGACACTTTTACCACAATCAAAGGAGACATCCATACTGATCATATGATGTGGTTGTGTCCACTTTCTACCTACCATTCATAGCCATCCTCACCTCGGTGGCCTGAATCTCCCCAGACGTGGAGCTTCGACCTGAGTGGGGGGATATGTAGTGAGAACAGCTTTCTATCCAATTCCACCACTGAATACAGAGGACACATTGTGTGTATTTTGCTTTTCTGCCAGAAGAGGTTGTGTAATTGATCTGTCTCTGTGGAAGCCTGCTGCCCTAAAGAGTTGTAAGTTAGAATGATTTGTCCTCCCGAAGCATCTGTCTGCATAACCCTGGCTCCATGAAGTATCTATTCTGGGTTGATAACAATAGGCAGGGGTGTCTCTTTCGAAATCATGTCCAATCAAGGTGCAGAAACATCTCAATTGTAATCAAGAGAAATGGGAGACCCCCAGTGCTAGACAAGGTCATAGCAAAGCGTCTGTATACTTATGTCCATGTGAAATTTAAGGTTTTCCTTTTTAATAAATTTGCAAGCATTTCTAAAATTCTAGTTTCACTTTGTTATTATGGGGTACTGAGGGCGGACACACACACACACACACACACACACACACACACACACACACACACACACACACACACAAACACACCTGATTATGTTTTGCAAGACTAGAGCCAAATGTTAGCCTTTTATTTTATCTTGGAAGACCTCTTTTATAATGGCACAGATTTACAAAAACAACAATGATAAACTAAAAATAATAACAAAAGAACACAAACATCAGAGACGACATTAAAATAATTAGAAAATAAAAATAGGAAATAAATAATTTCCATTATTTTCACACTCAAAACATAGAATTAATGCATGACACGTACCTGCTGTGTTCGAAACGGCTCCCTATTCTCTCTTCAAAAGTCGGGATCAATATATAGTGCACTTTTATAGTGCGCAGAACTCACAAGAGTAGCTTTTATGATGATTTTGGACACAGGCTTACAAGTCTCTGCTCATACCTGTGCAGCAGCAGCTTCCACTGCATAAACAATGCGTTATACACTGAATACACACCACCAGTCTGGAGGTACCAGCCTGCAGATGATGTTTCTATTTAAAGTACCTGATAATATAAATACATTGCAACAAAATGGTTCCTTCAGGTCGGCTGTTATGTTTTTGAGCTTCTTACTTGCACAATCCTTGCGGCATATCGGCTCATTGCGCCACTTCAAACCAAACACCACCACGCATAATTAGCATCCCTGTTCCAGTAGGACCTGTCGTTTGTACACTACGTATTGGTGCACTGCAGGATTGTTGGACTGCACCAAGTTGAGTGCAGACAGCAATACAAAATGGCGAACCTCAAAGCTCGAGCCTATATAGTGAATAGGGACCAGGATCGAACACAGCAGTCTCATAAGCCTCGAACAAGCCTTGATTTATTTATCATATCATATGCTGGAGAGCGAGCCATCATTAAAGAGCGTGCTTATAAACGACTGGGTTACATTCACTATGACTTTCAACTCAAACCATCAAAAACTAAATGTGGTGCTCTGCTGGAGCAGCGAATACCCAACCCACCACTGCTGCGTCCTGGCGGAGCCTTCTGACCGGGTCGGGAAAGGCACTAATGATCAGAGACAGCTGGTGGGAGGATCATCCCCCAGTGCTGCAACAGTGATACCTGCCAGCCCTGCGATGGGCATGATCCAGGGCATGACCTGCGTTCTCCTGGACGGTTGCAGGACCCCTCATCCGAACAAATGTGATTTCTTGAGCCTTTCTCAGATAATAGTCCCAAAGTGGCAATGAGTTGCATTTCCAAATGCATTATAACACACACATGAATCAAGTACAATCCAAAGGTGAGAATTTTTGTAAAAACATTACAACAGTTTAATATTATAAACCTGTATTTCTTATTAAATGTCTCTGCATTAACATTTCCTATGCATTTATGTAACGGTAGAAGAGTCTGTATGAGAGATCTCGTCTATAACCTGACTCAGAATCTCATCGATAACTTCACAATCATAGTTCACTTGCTGAGGATCCAAAGCAGGGACGAAGGTGACCAGGAGACGAGCCACTTTTTGTCTGAGCTCCTTTAACCTGAGGCTGAGGAGAAGCAAGACGTGAGAGAGAGAGAGAGAGAGAGAGAGAGAGAGAGAGAGAGAGAGAGAGAGAGAGAGAGAGAGAGAGAGAAATTTAACAAAGACAACACAAGTAAACACAAAATGCAGTTTTTAAATGGTGTTTATTATTAAGGAAGAAAAAAATACAAACCTATATGGCCCTGTGTGAAGAAGTGATTACCCCCCTTGACAAAACCTAACTATGGTTTATCACACCTGAGTTCACTGTCTCTAGCCACATCCAGGCCTGATTATTGTCACACCTGTTCTCGGTCAGGACATCACTTAAATAGGACCTGCCTGACAAAGTGAAGTACACCAAAAGATCCTTAAAAGCTACACATCATGCCGAGATCCAAAGAAATTCAGGAACAATTGAGAAAGAAAGTAATTGAGATCTATCAGTCTGGAAAGGGTTATAAAGCCATTCCTAAAGCTTTGGGACTCCAGAGAACCACAGTGAGAGCCATTATCCACAAATGGAGAAGACATGGAACAGTGGTGAACCTTCCCAGGAGTGGCCGGCCGACCAAAATTACCCCAAGAGCACAGCGACAACTCATCCAAGAGGTCACAAAAGACCCCACAACAACATCCAAAGAACTGCAGGCCTCACTTGCCTCAGTTAAGGTCAGAGTTCATGCCTCCACCATAAGAAAGAGACTTGATGAACACATCTTGATGATCCCCAAGACTTTTGTTAAAACATTCTGTGGACTGACAAGACAAAAGTTGAACTCTTTGGAAGGTGTCCCATTACATCAGGTGTAAAAGTAACAGCATTTCAGAAAAAGAACATTAGAGCAGCAGTAAAACATGGCGGTGGTAGTGTGATGGTCTGGGGCTGTTTTGCTGCTTCAGGACCTGGAAGACTTGCTGTGATGAATGGAACTATGAATTCTGCTGTCTACCCTGAAGGAGAATGTCTGGCCATCGGTTGGTGACCTTAAGCTGAAACCAACTTGGGTTCTGCAGCAGGACTATGATCCAAAACACACCAGAAAGTCCACCGCTGAATGGCTGAAGAAAAACACTTTGGAGTGGCCTAGCCAAAGTCCTGACCTGAATCCTACTGAGATGCTGTGGAATGACCTTAAAAGGCCGTTCCTGCTCGAAAACCCTCCAATGTGGCTAAATTACAACAATTCTGCAAAGATGAGTGGCCCAAAGTGGTTGCAGTTGTTGCTGCTAAGGGTGGCCCAACCAGTTATAAGGTTTAGGGGGCAATCACTTTTTAACACGGGGCCATGTAGGTTTGGATTTTTTTTCTCCTTTAATAATAAACACCTTCATTTAAGAACTGCATTTTGTGTTTACTTGTGTTGTCTTTCACTAATAATTAAATTGGTCTGATGTTCCAAACCACTTAAGTGTGAAAAACATGCAAAGAAATAACAAATCAGAAAGGGGCCAAACACTTTTTCACACCACTGTAGATGACAAATCAGAAAACACACTAGACACAAAGAGCTAATATACGAGAACACTATGTATCTAGAATATTATTGACTGGTATGTTCTACTAAGGGATAAAGTGACCAACTATATTGGATATGCATCTGATCTAGGACCACATATGAAAGTGGCTCAGGTCAGATTTGAAAAGATCAGCTCTGAAAAAAATCAGTTATATCTCACATTAAGGCAAAACACAGATTGTACCACTTCAGCCTGGTAATGTGAATGTAGCCCAAGTGTGGTTTCTGTGTTAATGGTTGTCTCAGTGTTGGACTGCTGACCAGATTCATTGTTTAAGTACCAACAGTGCCACCCCAAATTAAACAACTTGGCTGTCGGGAGTGAGGAACAGAATGGCTGAAGGACAGAAAAGGTATGCTCAGAGCTAGCCAGTTAGTTCTGTCTGTCAGTGCTGTCTCAGATTACGCCCATTCCCTACTTAGAGCACTATTTAGAAAATGATAAACATTTTAGTTAACAACCACTGAATGTTAAATAAGAAGTTATCTCAACTATTTATGAATAAACAGGTGGATATAAATGAGTAATTGGGTGACGTTCTGCCATTTCATGTCCAACATTAGTGCACTACATAGGGTGGTGGAAGATAATTGAGACTAGTCCCTGCTACAGATGGGCCTGATTAGATCATATCTCGGTATGGGGTCTGACATTGACATCATTCACTCATTGGATATCAGATAGACAGGGTCAATCCACTTACCGGTCCACATTCCATTAAACATCTTACCATGACTGTATAGTACACAGCCTAATGTTTGTGGACACCCCAAAATTATATCCATGTTTGCAGTTTGTCCATCGTTCACGGCTACAACAGAATTCACTCCTTCTCTATTCGCGTCTCACCTGCATGTCTGTGTGTGTGTGACTTGTTTCTATTCTGTTTCTCTGGTGCTTCGTGAGCGCCTCATCCTGCTGTGTCGCAAGCTGGGGCCCTCTTCCTTGGGTTCGAGGGCTTTTGGCAGAGCTGGGGGCTACCACCTGAGCCTGTGGAGCTGCACTTACTCTCAGCTGTTCTCCATGTCTCTCTTTGCTTTTTTGGGGGAGCAGATCTTTCCGTAGAGATTCGCAGGACTCTGACACAAAGTGCGTTTCTCGGATTCCAAGACTGTCCAGACTGCGTGATGAAAAAGGGAGAGACAAGATGGGCGACATGGGTGTACGGAACACAAATGAATCAACTGTCACACGCTGTCATCACTTACAGTCGCAACATCATTTACAATTTACAGCATTTTAGCAGACGGCCCTTATCCCAGAGCGGAATTAAAAATTGATACAAATCTTAGCAATCCAAGCAGTTATGGGATTAAGGGCCTTTGCTCAAGGACCCACAGTGGCAGCTTGGCAGAGGTGGGATTTGAACCCTGGACCTTCTTGGTCCATAGTCCCAGTTACCTTACCCACTAGGCTACACAGTCAACTCATTCGTCACAATGGGAACCTGAAATTGGAAGATTTTTTTTTTTTTAAATATTATAAAATATGGCCATTCCATGGACTTGGTTTCTCTCATCGTCATACTTTATATTTATAGCTTGTACAGTGGTGTGAAAAAGTGTTTGCCCCTTCCCTGATTTCCGTTTTTGCATGTTGTCAGCTAACGTGTTTAGGAACAGACCAATTTAAAAACATTAGCCAAAGACAACACAAGTAAACTCAAAATGCAGTTTTTTTAAATGGAAGGTGTTTATTATTAAGGGAGAAAAAAAAATACAAAACCTTACATGGCCCTATGTGAAAAAGTTGAGTGACCCCCCCCATTGTTAAACCATAAAACTATGGGTTTATCACACCTGAGGTCCACTGTCGTTAGGCCACACCAGGCCTATTTATTTGCCCACACCTGTTTCTCAATCAAAGGGACATCACTTAAATCGGAACCTGCCTGACAAAAGTTGAAAGTACACCAAAAAAAGATCCTTTTAGGAAAAAGCCTAACAAAATCATGCTGAGATCCAAAAGAAGAAGTAAAGGGAAAATTCAGGAAAAAATGAGGGAAATAAAAAAGTAACTGGAGATTATATCCAGTCTGTAATCCAACCTTTTTTCACACAGGGGGCCATGTAGGTTTGGATTTTTTTTTCTCCCTTAATAGTAACAACCTTCATTTTAAAAACTGCATTTTGAGTTTACTTGTGTTGTCTTGACTCTAATTATTTAAAATTGGTTTTGATGTTCCGAACCAACATGAACAAACATGCAAAAAAAAGAAAAAAAAAAAGGAAATCAGGAAGGGGGCTTAACACTTAAACACCACTGTTAGCTCTCAATGTTTCAAGAAATGGTATTGACCATAAGCAGTTCCCATCTATGGGCCTTCACACATCTCCTTTAATCATTCTACCAGTTGTCCTGAAAAGGATATTATACTATTGAATATCATTCCAATGACGCACACCCAAAATGGTTGAATGGTTTGGCTGTAACCATAAATCACAAAGCATATGAGGATGAAGTTCCTTATTATGGCTAGCTTTTTTATGCCCATTATGTGCACTTGGTCAGTGAGAGATGTCTGATGTTCTGATAGTTTTCGTTTTGATGTAATAGAACATGAATACTGTCATTAGTCTACTCTAAGGTTTATCTGAATGCTGGTATGACAACCGTGACATGCTAGACAACACAAAATCAGGTACTGACCTTCTCCTTAAGCTCATCTCGTTCATTGTTTCTCTGGTCCAGTTCCCTCAGCAGAAGGTCAATCTGACAAGAGAGCTCATCTTCCCGTTCTGCTGAGGCTCCATTTTTCTCCTGGTTGTCTCTCTCCCTCATCTTCAGCTCGCTCAGCTCATTTTGCAGCTGCTTGATCACCTCTTTGGCCTCCAAATACTGCACTTCGTAGTCTTGAGTCTCCTCTGAGCTGGTCTGTGTGCTCTGATGGGCCTGTTCCTTCTTCATCATGCTCTGTGTGAGCTCCAGGAGCTGACTCTGTAGGTCCTCCACCTGCACGGTGAGCTGATGCTGCTGAGCCCGGCTCTCATCTCGCTCCTTTGCCGTGGCCTCCAGGAGCTCCATCAAGCTGTCCTGCTGCTGCTGGGCCTCCTGCACATTCAGAGCAGAGTCTCTTTGGCCTCCAGCCTCCTCTGGCAGCACTGCAGCACTGGGGCCTTTGCTTTCTTCATCCGAGGACTTCCTATTGAGCGCTGACTTTAATGCATATGATTCCAGTGTTTGGTTCTCGCTTGCTGTTCTTGTTCCACAGTCTTCATTGGCTGCTGCTTCTTGAATAGGATGCGGGATTAATCTGATCTCTACTAAAGATAGATCCTGCTCTGTTTTGAGTTGAACATCTCTCTCTACTCCTGTACTCTTCACCTCTACTTTCTGAGCCACTGAATCTTCTGCTTCCCTTTTCATGGCCGGGTTTTGGCCAGTCTGAGTTGATATGTTAATGTGTCCTGTGGATTCAGAAGAGGACGTCGATGTAGAAGTCTCCATGGGCACTACAGCATCGCACTCATTGGGTACTTCCGGCTCGTCTGCGTTCTCCACATGTTCTGTCTTCACCTTAGAAATGTCAACAACAGAATTGCCCTGATTGGGTCTGGGTGTGCTGCAACTCTCAACGATGAGAATGTCGTCATCATCTTTCGGACCGTCTCCATCAGAAATGGTCACGGTAGATGAGGATGTTGACAAACTGTTCGGTTTATGGACATCAAGACTCATCCTCACTCTCTTCGCCGCTCCATTCTCTCTGCCTGGACCCAGGACTCTCTTAATCCTAAGCAGAAGAAGAACTGAAATTACTTTTAATTCCTGGTTATTTTTGTTCATGACAGATATGGAGTGATAGAGTGATGCGAGTACCGTGATGGAGTGGAGAGAGAAATCACATTACTTATAACTGGAAGGCTGTCAGATGCTCTGGTGCCTGTAGGGTCGATACAAAACACTGGTAGTTCTTGTAAGCAATAAATACAAAGAAATATGTACAATGGGGCAAAAAACGTATTTAGTCAGCCACTTGATTGGTGCAAGTTTCTCCTACTACTAGAAAGATGGGAGGAAGAGAGGTCTGTAATTTTCATCATTAGGTACACTTCAAACTTATGAGAGACAAAATGAGAAAAAAAAATCCATGTTGTAATCCAACACTGTAGGATTTTTAAAGAATTTTAATTGTAAAATCATGGTGGAAAATAAGTAAGTATTTGGTCACCCACAAAACAATCATTTCTGGCTCTCACAGAACCTGTAACTTCTTCTTTAAGAAGCTCGTCTTGTCCTCCACTCCAGCACCTGGTATTAAATGGACAACCGGTTTGAGACTGTTTGAGGTGTGTGGACAAGTGTCTTTATACAGATAATGCGAGTCAGACTCCAAACTCAACCATGGCCACGGGACCAAAGAACTGTCGAAGGACACCAGGAAAGAAAAATTTTCGACCTGGCACCAGGCTGGGGAAGAGTGAATCTACAATAGGCAAGCAGGTTGGTGTGTGAAATAAATCAACTTGTGGGAGCAAATGTAAGAAAATGGAAGACATACAAGACCATTGATATCTTCCCTCGATCTGGGCTCCACGCAAGATCTCATCCTGTGGGGACAAAATGAATCATGAGGACGGTGAGCAAAAAAAATCTCAGAAACTACACAGAGGAGGACCTGATGAATGACCTGCAGAAGAACTGGGACCAAAGTAAAAAAAGGCTACCATCAGTAAACACACTACGCCCGAGAGAGGGACTCAGATCCTGCAAGTGCCAGGCGTGTTCCCCCTGCTTAAGCCAGTACAGGTCCAGGCCCGTCTGAAGTTTTGCCAGAGAGCATATGGATGATCCAGAAGAGGATTGGGAAGAATATCATGTTGGTCAGATTGAAACAAAACAGAACTTTTTGGGAAAAAAACTCAACTGGAGGAAGAAAAAAATGACTGAGCTGCATCCCAAGAACACCATACTTACTGTGAAAGCATGGGAGGTGGCAAACATCACGCTTTATTCTGCAGAGGGGACAGGACGAACTGATCCGGTGTTAAGGGGGAAGAATGAAACGGGGGGCCATGGTATAGTGGGAGATTTTAAGCCAAACCTCCTTCCATCAGTGTGAGAGCACTGAAGATGATGGAACGTGGCTGGGTCTTCCAGCATGGACAATGATCCCAAACACACCACTTGGGCACCTGGAGTGACTAGCCAGGTCTCCCAGGACCTTTTTTTTTTCCCCAAGCCCCAATAGAAAATGTTGGTTCTCTCTGTGGAGGGAGTTGAAAAAAAGTCCGTGGTGGCCCAGCGACAGGCCCCAAGACATTCACTTGCTCTAGAGAGAGATCTGCATGGAGGGAATGGGCCAAAATACCAGCTACAGTTTGTGCCAACCCTGGTGAAGACTTACAGGAAACGTTTGACCTCTGTTCATTGCCGACCAAAGGGTTTTGTTTACGAGGTTATTGAGTTGAACTTTTGTTATTGACGCAAATACTTATTTGTCCACTATAATTTACAATTCAATTCTTTACAAATCCTACAATGTGGAGTTTCCTGGATTTTTTTTTTCTCGTTTTGTCTCTCATAGTTGAAGTGTAGCTTACGTCGTATTGAAAAAGTTTGGGCACCCCTGATCATTTTCATTTCATTGATTTTTCTTTATAAATCATTGGGTTGTTCCAAGCTCAAGCAATTTCAGGTAAATATATCATGTAGCAGATTGAAAACACCGTGATATTTGAGAAGTGAAATTAAGTTTAGAGGATTTAATGTTTTTACAAGAAAGTGTGCAGTAATATTCAAAAAAACTAAATTAGGGGCAGGGTGGCATAAAAGTTTGGGCACCCTTGTCATTTGAATACCTTTAGCACTAATTTATTGGAACACAAAAATTTGTTTTGTAAGCTCATTGACCTTGATCTACATACACAAGGTGAAATCTAAACTACTGAGAAAAGTGTTAGGTGGCCAATTGGAAGTTTTCTCCTCTTTGCATCTTCTCTGAAGAGTGGCAAACATGGGAAGCCTCAAAACAACTCTCAAATGGCCTGAAAAACAAAGGTTGTTCAAAATCATGGTTCAGGGAAAGGGAAAAAGCTCTCTCAGAGATTTCAGCTGTCAGTTTCCACTGTGAGGGAAAACATAGTGAGGCAATAGGAAGATACAACAGGCACAGGTTTCTAGTTAAGGAACTCCCGAAGTGGCAGATCAAATAAGAAAAATCTCAGATAGGGCAGAGGGTTGAAGGATGGTGAGAACAGTCATAGTCAAGCCACAGGACCACCCCACAAAAAGACCTACCACCTCATCGTGCCTGCAGATGGTGTCACTGTCATCGTTCAAACTATACAGCGCACTTTGCACAAGGAGAGGCTGTATGGGTGGAGAGTAAGTAATGCAGAAGAAGCCTTTTCTGGGCAGGACACGCCACAAACAGAAGTCAACTTGAGGTGTGCTAACAGCAACATTTGGACATCCACGCTTCATTTGGAATTTAAAGTGCTGTGTACTGATGAAACTAAAATTGAAGTTATTTGGACAAGGAGGGAAAAAAAAAAAAAAAAAAAAAAATAACAAGAGCGGAAAAAAGAACACACAGCATCCCAAGACAAAAAAACACTTGCCTACCCACAAGTGTAAAAAAAATTTGGTGGCGGTTCCCTCATCAGCTGTGGGGGGAACTGGTGGGTCCTAGGAATTAAGGAGGTCAGCGTACTAGGAATCTTGGTAAAGTTGAGGGGCGCATGGATTTCCAGTTAGATATCTCCAGATTCTTGAGAACAATGTTCAGAATCAGTGACAAAATTGCACCGAGGCCAACGACCCCACAAAACCCTGCTCAAATTCTACTAAGGCATTCAGTTTGGCAGAGGAAACAGTACAACGTTTCTGGAATGGCCATCTCAAGTCCCCAGGACATTGAATATTACTGAAAATGTGGGCTGTCCATGGCTCGACAGAAACCATCAAAACCTGACTGAACTGGACGATGTTTCTAAAGAAGAGAATGGTTCCAAAAGCCACCTTCAACCAGAATCCAGACTGGAGCTGTAGGAAGCGTTAAGCGGCTGTTTCATTTCTACAAAAAAGGGAGGAAATCTACTAAATATTCATGTAATTTTTCTGTTGGGGTGCCCCAAAAAGTTATGCACCTGCCTAATTTTTGTTTGAATAATTACTGCACCACACTTCTGTAAATCCTACTAAACTCATTTTCACTTCTCAAATATAACTGTGTTCATATGCTATATGATATATTCTTCAAGTCAAGTTTGCTGATCTGAACCAAATAATGATTTATAAACTAAAATCATGAAAATTATCAGGGGTGCCCAAACTTTTTCATACGACTGTATGATGAAAATTACAGACCTCTCTCATCTTTCCAAGCAGGAGAACTTGCACAATCAGTGGCTGACTAAATACTTTTTTGAACCACTGTATATATTCTCACCTGAATGCATGTGTGGAGCAAAGCTGGTTGTGGCTTGGGTGGGTGACCTGAGTGAAGCAGGAGCCTGTGAAATGGAAAAAAACATTTTACCCAATTACAGAATTTAGCAGACGCCCTTATCCAGACTGATTTACAACTTATCCAATCTCAGAAGATACAATCCAAGCAGTAGCCCAACTGTGGAACCTTGGCAGTGCTGGAACTTCAATCCTGGACATTCTAGTCCCAAGGTCCTCCAATCTGGGGTCCACAACCCCCTCAGGGAGATGCCAAACATTACAAGGTATTGTCTGCTCTGAGATGCTGAGAGGGTTTGTCAATATAATTTACATGTTAATTATAATTAAAATAACACACACTGGAAAAATATGTACGCAATATTAATTATTATATAATATTACTATTAAGATATTTTCCCTAAAAAATAAATAATTGCTGATTAATCACATATTGCACTCTTAATGAATTATTATTATTATTCTTTTCTTTTGTCGGAATGCGTGTGTACAGGTCTACTCTGCTGGGATGCCCGGCTTATGTTTGATTCATAGCTTTAAAAAAAAGATTTTTGGCTTATAGCCATCTTGAAAAGGAGCCAAATTGAAAAAAAAAGCTTCAAAAGGAACCGAAGAGAAACACGAGAAAGAGGGCACAGTTCTAAGAACTGTGAAAAGGTGTGACAGTGTCTTAAGAATTACATACGATTTCGCCCTCTGGTGTTCAAAAATTGTAATTGCATGATATGGCATGATAAACAAGAACACGTCATCCAACTTGGCAATGCACATTGTGACATTTTTGCATCGCAATGCATCACATGTTTGAGATTCAGATCTTCATGTTTGTTTCTACTTTAAAATCATCATAGAAGGTGGAAGCTCCTGGTGAGGCGGAACAACGAACAAAGACGGGACAGATGGTACTGCAACTCGATCCTAAACTGAGATGCCGCCAACAGGGAGTCACCCATCAGTAAGGTCGGGTATCGAAACCTGGTTTCCGATTCAGAAGCGGTTCCAAAAACTTAACCTAAAAATGATTACTACAAGTAGAGATTACTTATGAGCAGTAGTAACAGAGAAGTTAGGTGTTTCTAGGACTGTATATTAAGTCTAGGGCTGCAACTAATGATTATTTTAATAATCGATTAATTGGTCGATTATTTTTTCGATTAATTGATGAATCGGGTTTAAAAAAACAAAACTTTTCCATGTCTTTATTCAGAAATCTAACATTAAATAACAGCAAATGTGCTTACTATAAATGAATAATAATAAATTAAATTTATTAATAAATTAAAATAACAAATTAAACAATAAAGAAAAATAAGTGCATCTCTGATGCAAACACTACATACAAACTCATTCACGCTCTTAGAAACTTTGCATTGCAAGCCAAAAACGTTAGCATGTCAACATGCTCCTGGCTAAAGCTGGCTCTCTTTTTAGAGGCTATATTTCCTGCCGCAGAAAATAGACGCTCAGACAGTGTTGAAGTAGCAGGAATGCTTAAATAGGACTTGGCTAGCCTGGCCAATATAGGATATCTGTCTCTGTTAACGCCATCACTGTCATTATTCAGCTAACAAGCAGAAAAACAGCATCACCTGTGCTATGCATAGTGTGAGGGTGCCGTTACGTTTCCTCACTTCAAAACGGAACAAACTCGGGATATTGTGGTGACTTACGCTGTTGCTGAGCTCCCTTCATCCTCATCGGTGACTCCATGTTTTCGTTTCGAGGGCTGTATCAAAGCACCATGGTGCTCCCCATGCCAGGTCAGATCACTTTTGCAAAGCTTGCATGTTACAACTTGTTTTAGTTGTGTGGAAGCGTGAAGTGCTCCTGCATTTTTGGGACTACTTAAAAGCCGAACCTTTCTTCTCCTGGCCCGGTCATGTTCATTTTGTAGGAAAAGTTATTTAAATTCTTAACGCTTAAAAAATTGTTTTGAAGATTCCGCGTCAAGCGAGGGCTCCTTCCAGCCTCGATCAGTTCAATCGCTCGTTATTTTTTTTTTTTCCAGCGTTGACGAAGAAGCTGCCGCAAGTAAACGCTTAAGCGGATATGATAAGCTATGACTAGGGCAACGTAAGCGGCATGATAAGGCCAGGGGGAGGGAAGCAAAATCATGCGACACAACGAATCGATTATCGGAAATTCGTTATCGACACTTTTAATAATCGATTATCTATCGATTCGTTTGTTGCAGCCCTAATTAAGTCACATTAAGGTTTTTTTTTTTACTTATAATATTTTTAAATGGGAAGAAACATTAACATAAAAAAAGATTACTTTTAAGTGTAAAAGATATTTTTTATACCCAAAACATTTGGTTACATTTTTCCACCATTTGGAGAATTGAAACTTGGAAAACAACAAAGAAAACCGGGATCAAATAAGAAGAAATCGGAACCAAATTGAGGAATCAACAGAATCGGTTAAAGAATTCTCAACTCTACCCATCAGACAACGCAAACAGAGAACCGGATGCAAAACCATGAGCGACGGCGCCTGACAGTGAGTGAGCGGCGGCAGACACATAAATCAGTGGACCACCGAGAAAAAAAAAAACTTGCCCTTACACCACAAGGAACCAACATGCCAACCTCGCCAGACGGTTGAGCTACTCTGGGTTCATATACTTCCTCTCTAGCAAGAAAAGTGTGTGTAGTCAGACTTGTGCGTCGTTTCCGCAGGTTCTGTGGGTTGGTTGAGCCCCACTGTTCCTATCACAAAAGGCAGTAGTAGTTACGTCCCACTCTTAGGAGATTGCAAATTTCGGTTCCGTTTGCCAAAAGTCCTTGTCTTAAGGGTTGGAGATTCTGGGCGCCCTGCGGTCCTCTCTATGGCCATGTCCCACCTCACCAGGGGGTCCACCATTTGAGTTTCAGAGGTTCCCCCTGGGTCTAGGGATGCTGGATTATGGCCAGCAATCAGAAAAATAATCCGCTGATCCTTAGTGTGGCCATTTTTGTGATTCTGCTGTTCATTTTTTGCATCACAAAAGGGATGCACTAGAGGATTAATGGCAAAAAGGTTCTCACGCTCATTTGGAGGGGGGGCTGGGCGCACGAGGTCCTGCTGTCCTTCATTAGAGCGGCATTCTGCTTGGTCAGTGCCTCGATCCTCTGGGCTTCTTTTCTTTGATGTTCCTGGTTCTTTCTGAAACAACAGACATGTCACCACACCCGGTCATTACACTTCGACTGAATAACAGCATGCAACACAAAACACATAGCCAGTGCTTACATCATCCTACACACTGGGCCCTCAGCAAACACTCTTATTAACTCCATTATATACTGCTTTTTCTGGTCTTGCACATGTAAAATAAACCTGTACTTTTACAAACTGTCTAAAAAGATTGTAGAGAGATACCACCAGCCGGTAAACAAATTCCTTTTATGTGTAGCCAATAAAAGCGGATTCCGGTTCTTCAGATTCTGCCACAACACATCAATTGTATGTTATTGTGCTTACAGAGATCTGCATCTAGCACACTGTCAAAAACGGAGGGGATGTCATTGAAACAACATAGGACAATGTAATACTGTACATAAATAATGGAAATGCATGTTTGCATTTGATCTAAAGATAACACTACAGTACCCAAAAGAAGCCACTTTTTTTTGTTTTGTTTGATTACAGCTGGACTATGCTGTCTGTCTCTTATTTACGATTGATTATTCTTTTAAGTTTGTTGTATTCAAAAGATTTGAAAATACTCCCAAGGAATTAGTCAGAATCTTGCAAAAAACGTG
Source organism: Ancistrus triradiatus (assembly GCA_025084515.1). Taxonomy (NCBI): domain Eukaryota; kingdom Metazoa; phylum Chordata; class Actinopteri; order Siluriformes; family Loricariidae; genus Ancistrus; species Ancistrus triradiatus. The sequence goes on along the minus strand of JAJAGP010000580.1, from coordinate 331,675 downwards.
ACCATGCAAGATCCCCCATGCCTTTGCAAATCAAGCTTATCGATTTATCCCCACCCCTAATCAATTAGCGGGAAAACAGGGTTCTTTGTGTAGTCAATGTTTACAGATGATTACATTAACCACTGGAACTCAAGCCAACAGAGGTTTCAAACTTGTTGGTGTGTGTGTTTGTGGGATGAATTGATAAGGAAACGCGCCCCCTGTATCCATAAATAAAGATTTAAAAACCAAAAAAAAAGATCACCCTGCTGGCCTGTTCCTCTCCTCCTGCAGCCTCTGATTTTTCTCACTACACCAAAACACATACATCACATTAATCATGTACTTACAATCCACACGACTTCTTAAGCACTGCAACAGTTACTCACTGCTGTTTGTAGGTTTTCTTTTTTCTGATATCTGGGCTCTTCATCGTCAGAATCCTCTCGTTCCTCTGAAGCTGAAAAACATTTCCTGAGGAGATTGGAGGATGCTGGTGAGCTAGCATACACACACCACACACCACACCACACACAACACACAAAACGGATTGTAAAACAAAACACAACACAAACTCCCACCTGAAACTGGGGGTCAAGGTTCATGTGGACAGAAACCACTTATCAGGCAGCCGCTCGTATCGATTCCATCTGGAAGCTTTCCTCCACTTCAGACAGTCGTCACACTGAACCCAGTTCTGATCCGGGCGCTTTCTGGAAGGCCATGAAAGGGCAGAACACACAAAACATCTTCTTTAATCTCTTATGGTTCAAGTATCAATATTTAGTATTTTAAAATGCTAAAAAAATCAAAAATCATGGTCTTTTCACATCTAGTTCTCCTCCAGACTGTAAATAATAAGACACTAGATTGGGAAGTTAGAGAGTTGTTGTTTGTAACAATACCAAATACCTAGGTACCTGCTTGGATGGAGACCCACTTATCTTTTGGAAACACGCAGTTGGTCAGTGTTTTTTTTAAGTAACTGGATGATATTCCACGATCTGCCTCACGAAGAGCCATATCGCCTCTATCGCAATAAACAAAATTGATCACAATACCGATAAAATTTAAAAATAGCGTCATATTGGGGCCCACCACGAGTGCCAGGTTGTTGAAGTTTGTGCAGGGTTAGAGACATGGCTGTTGTAGTGAATTAATTTTGCATGGCAAACATGAAACTGCAACATGTAAAATCGTTTGGAGTGAAGGTACATGAATGGGGAGATAGGATGCAAACATTCATCAAACTTTTTTTTCGATAATTTGAGGCTACACAAAAGAATGGTAACTCTGGTGGTTACATAGTTTACAATTACCGTGGTGGGAACAAAAAAAAGTAATTTAGTCAGCCCTGATTGTGCAACGTTCTCTACTTAGAAAAAGATGGAGAGAGGGTTCTGTAAATTTACAAATTACCTAGGTACCTGCTTGGATGACACACTATCTTTTGGAAAACACGAAAAAAAAAAAATCCTAGAAAAAATCTCATTGTAGTAATGTTTAAAGGGATTTTAATTGTTAAATCATGTGGGAAAATAAAAGTAAGTTTTTGGTCACCCACAAACAAGCAAAGATTTCTGGCTCTCACAGACCTTGTAACTTCTTCTTTAAAAAGCTCTTCTGTCCTCCACTCGTTACCTGTATTAATGGCACCTGGTTTTGACCTCGTTATCTGTATTAAAAAAAAAAAAAGACACCTGGATCCGTGTTAGGGTTAAGAATGGAAGAATGAAACGGGGCCATGTATCGTGAGATTTTAAGCCAAAACCTCCTTCCATCAGTGGAGTGAGAGCATTGAAGGATTGGGAACGTGTGCTGGGGCTTCCAGCATGAACAATGATCCCAAACACCACCGCTCAGGCAACGACAGGAGTGGCTCCATAAAAAGCATTTCAAGGTCCTGGAGTGGCCTAGCCAGTCTCCAGACCTCAGCCCCATAGAAAATTGGTGGAGGGAGTTGAAAGTCCGTGTTGTCCAGCGACAGACCCAAAACATCACTGCTCTAGAGGAGATCTGCATGGAGGAATGGGCCAAAATACCAGCTGCAGTGTGTGCCAACCTGCTGAAGACTTACAGGAAACGTTTGACCTCCGTCATTGCCAACAAAGGTTATGTTACAAAGTACTGAGTTGAACTTTTGTTATTGAACAAATACTTATTTTCCACCATAATTTACAATTAAATTCTTTAAAAGAAGTTCTGAAGTGTAGGTTCATAGGTTCTGAAGTGTACCTATGATGAAAATTACAGACCTCTCTCATCTTTCTAATTAGGAGAACTTGCACAATAAGTGGCTGACTAAATACTTTTTTGCCCGACTGTAGTAATTAGCTAGCTGCTGTTGTTGTTTTCTAACTGGTTTTGTCCAAAATTGTCTTGGTAGCTATGACTAATTCTGGATATTAATTACTTACTTTGTTAGCCTGTTTAGTTTGGCTGACAGCACATTACAATAACCCAGATCAGCATTTGGTGACCTGAATAGGACTTGAAGTTTAGAACTTGGGTCATGACTTTGGCCTTGAGACTTACTTATTACTAAGAAGTTAGTGACTTGTTCCAACCTCTGTGTACAGTGTGTGTACCATGTGTGGTGTGTGTATTCATACTCACGCCCGATCCTCTACAGGTTCAGTGCAGTTTTTCTGGAGTCTGTGCCGGACTTCCTTCCAGTAATCCTCAAGCTTAGTACTTAAACTCTGCATGGTCTTTCTGTACAGACACAGAATAAGATTTACAGTTATGTCATTTAGCAGACGCCCTTATCCAGACCGACTTACAATTTATACAATCTTATAACCCAAGGAATTGTGGGTTAAGAGTCTTGCTCAAGGACCCGACAGTGGCAGCTTGGCAGAAGTGGGATTTGAACCTTGGACCTTCTGGTCCACAGTCCCAATATTATAAACAGTTCCATTATTCAGCAGACTTACAACTAACACATTCTTACAATCCAAGAAACAGTAGGATTTGAACCCTGGACTTTCCGGTCCACAGTCCGGTACCTTAACTGCCAAGCCAGTACAGTCCCTATACAACATACATGATCACAAACGCAGTACTATTAATGTAATAGAAAAAAACTTAACATGTGAAATAGATATTTATATGTAGTGGTTACGAGAACTGGTCAAATTCTTATTTATAGGTTATAACTGCAGTGTTAAGCAGTTCAGTAGATTGGTCAGAAGGCCACAGAGTCTCAGCTCACTGGAGGCATAAGGCAACGGCAGTATCTTTGAAGAACATCCTGAGCAATTTGGCCCATAAATGTGTAACACGAGTTGATTTTCATCAATAAATAAATGGCTGAGTATAATATTTAGATTTCAATTGTTTAATTCCATTGCCTTTATCAACTTTTAGGACTTTTTTGTGAATGATGATGTTTAAACTCATACAGAAAGACAAAAATTCTAAAGGGTTCACAGACTTTCAATTACCACTGCATCTCTATCAATAAGGGATGTGCATTGCTACAAAAAAACCCTCAAACACACCTGTACTCATCTGTGTTGTCGAATTCCTGCTTATTGTGAGTTGGCCTGAGGTAGTTGCACTCTATCACCCCAATAACTCCCACTCCTGTGCTGTTTCCCTGGGACAAAAAACACAAACGAGACCATAAACACATCGTGATGATGTATGACAGATGAGTCTTGTCTGCTATTAGGTCATATTTGGTTCCTCTTTACAACCCCTACATTAATGCAGAAAAACTGTCTTTTAAAGCAAAATTTGACAGTGACTTGAGCTTCCTTCAAGATAACATATTTCCCAGGGACATCCATCCAACAAGACAATGCAAAAGCACAAAAAAAAATAGGGCTGCAGAAAAAGATGGTACGGGTACTGGACTGGCCCCAACAGGGAATGGGTGGAGAAGTTTGAAATGCAATATGCAACAATGACTTACAACCCCCTTCCCTCCAGTTCCATCAAGAATAACACTCGAGGTATCCTGCATGTCGGCCTACATCTCATCAAGCCGAATTATCTATAACCTAAGAATTGATAAACTGTCTATCCAGTATAAATCAAAATTTAACCACTCATCCACCACTTTAGCAAATTAGATCAGATTACGTCAAACTTATTAAGGAACAAACAGAATAACAGATCCTGACCTTATCCTGGCAGGCGACACGCTCGTAGGCTCTGATGAGGCGGTTCTTGTGGTACATCATGACCCCGTAGTGCTCTTTGGTCTTTGTGTTGTAGCCAAAGGTGATCGGGATTACTTTTTTTTGACTCTGAGCCTTTGAGGATTTTTAAGGATATTGACTTATGAATCATCAGAAACCGGTTTCACTGTGTACCATGGTATGAAAATGGACGGTTATCATACCAGAGAAGCCTATCGTCTATTGAAGCTAACGCTGTCTCCTGGCGTATTGACACATTATGGCCCTCATCAAAGTGAAATACCATTAAAATTACTGATTAATTACCAATTATGAGTAACCACTAAAAACCTGCTCCAGTAACTGAAACAGCAACCCCCAGTCAGCCCTGCGAAGAACTGGCATCAGCGTACATGCCCGTCTGCCCCCTGTAAGTGGGCGTGATCAGTGACCTCTAAGGGTTAAATGATTTCATCAGACATTCCAGTTCATAAAAAAATTCAGAGTAAGGATACAAGGAAGGTGGGTTTGTACGTGTCCTTGATGATGTGGGCTAGACTTTTGGAGACGAGCTGAGTTTTCACCTTCTGCCCTCGAATGATGATTTGCATCCTGGGCTTCAGGTAGACGATACTGGTGTAAGCCTGCATAGGAGAAACACAAACACTCATTCATGCACTCACTGTCATGCCACCTTTAGAAGCTTTCTGCTGGCTGGACTCTCACCCGCAGTGAATATTTGCTCTCAGGTGGAGATGTGCCCCGCTCCAGACGCTTGTTCTGCTCTTTGGTGCTCTCGTACATGTCAAAAGGGATCCGGATGTCGTAGCGATCTTGCGTGAAGTCAAATTCTAACTCATTGGAAGTTGTTCTGCAGCAGAAGAAAGCTCATTAGAAAAAGGATCCAGTTCCTAAAAAGGAAGGCACCATTTATACAGAGCACCTTACAACTGATTCAGTCTCGCAAGGTACAATTTAAGCAATTGCTGGAACCAACCATGCTCAAGAACAAAACAGAAGCAGCTTGACACTCCTGGGATGTGAAACCCTTGGCATTCAGGTCAAATACCTAAACCACAACACAACCAGACTCCACATAACAGTACTGCTTTATTTATAAAGCAATTCTCCAACTTTCAATAAAGCTGAATGATCAGTGCCAGTAGTTCATATTCAACATACCATGACTTCTATACGTGTTTTACCTACACTTTGTGCTTTCCTGTATGCTGTACATTACTCTCCTCCTGTAGGGTGTACCATAGATTTGGAAGAATTAATCTTGCTGTGTGTGTACACTACCGAAAATATATTTTTTAAGTTTTATTGGTATTTAAGCAAAAACCACTACTATAGTTTAGGTTACCAAAGACTGAAAATATGATATTATCATATATTTTTTAAAATACATTGTCTGTATCAAGGCAGTCTTGGATTATTCAGACAATACTGCACCACAGGATAAAGTAAATATCTACTGTAATGTTGAGAAAAATGCAATCCGAACCAAAAGTGGTGCCACAGCATATTGCAACAAGTCAAATGTATTTCTATAGCACTTTCTATCTCTGTATCTCAAAGCAGCTTTTCAACTATCTAGGCTCACAGCCCAAACTGAGCAAGCCTAGGGCAAGAGTGGGAGGGAAAATCTCCCTAAACGTTATAAGGAAGAAATCAAGACTCAAAAATGGACCCGTCCTCCTTGGGCAGCCTAGATGTTATATGTAATAATTAACCTCAAGTGACCTAATAAATAAGTTTATATTAACAGTTTACATGAACAGAAGCCAAATATAACATTTAAAAGAGAGAACATATTTAGAAAATTCATAACAAAATATAATAATATATAAACAATACATTGTCGATGTATGTGTGTTTATGGATAGCACCTTGCAATACACTGATCTACCTCTAGTTCATCCTACAGCAGTGGTGTCCAACCTCTTTCAAAGGGGGTCAGATTGGACCATATCAAACGTACCTAAGGGCCGGTCTCTCTTCTCAGAAACATTAATCATAAATAATTAAGAACATTCAAAATATGAAAAACACTATGAAAAACTTACAGAACTATTTTAACTACTGAAATTCCTTTTTCCTTTTAGTGCAATAACTGCAGCAGTTCATCAAGAGTTGTGGTATTTTCCCCTTGCTGGAGATTATTTAGGCAGAACATTTTTTTACAACATTTATGCATAATACTGCATCTTTAAAACATGTAAAGTACAGTGGTTCTTAAAAGTTTGTGAACCCTTTAGAATTTTCTAGATTTCTGCATAAATATGACCTAAAACATCATCAGATTTTCACACAAGTCCTAAAAGTAGATAAAGAGAACCCAGTTAAACAAATGAGACAAAAATATTATACTTGGTCATTTATTTATTGAGGAAAATGATCCAATATTACAAATTAGTGGAAAAAGTATGTGAACCTCTAGGTTTAGCAGTTGATTTGAAGGTGAAATTAGAGTCAGGTGTTTTACAGTCAATGGGATGACAATAGGTGTGAGTGGGCACCCTTTTTATTTAAAAGAACAGGGATCTATCAAAGTCTGTCTTCAACAAACACACGGGTGTGCAACAAAGGGGGTAACTTCTAAGCAAACTGAAGGCCTCTTCTCACATTGGCTAATGTTAATGTTCATGAGTCCACCACCAAAAGAAACACTGAACAACAATGGTGTGCATGGCAGGGTTTTGCATGGAGAAAGCCACTGCTCTCCAAAAAGAACATTGCTGCTTGTCCTGCAGTTTGCTAAAGATCACGTGGACGAGCCAGAAGACTATGGAAGAATGTTTTGTGGACGGATGAGACCAAATAGAACTTTTTGGTTTAAAAGAAAAGTGTTATGTTTGGAGAAAGGAAAACACTGCATTCCAGCATAAAAACCTTATCCCATCTGTGAAACGTTGTGGTGGTAGTATCATGGTTTGGGCCTGTGTTGCTGCATCTGGGCCAAGACGGCTTGCCATCATTGATGGAACAATGAATTATAAAGGAAAATGTCAGGACATCTGTCCATGAACTGAATCTCAAGAGAAGGTGAGTCATGCAGCAAGACAACGACCCTAAGCACACAAGCCGTTCTACCAAAGAATGGTTACAGAAGAATAAAGTTCATGTTTTGGAATGGCCAAGTCAAAGTCCTGACCTTAATCCAATGGAAATGTTGTGGAAGGACCTGAAGCGAGCAGCTAATGTGAGGAAACCCACCAACATCCCAGAGCTGAATCTGCTCTGTACGGAGGAATGGGCCGGTGTGCAGGACTGATCAACAGCTACAGGAAACGTTTAGTAGCAGTTATTGTTGCACAGGGGGGTCACACCAGATACTGACGGCAAAGGTTCACATACTTTTGCCACTCACTAAAATGTAATATTGGATCATTTTCCTCAATAAAAAAAAATACAGAGTGTAATATTTTTGTCTCATTTGTTTAACTGGGTTCTCTTTATCTACTTTTAGGCCTTAGGACTGATGATGTCTCAGGTCATATGTATGCAAAAATATAGAAAATTCTAAAGGGTTCACAAACTTTCAGGCATTACTGTATCTTCCATCAGTACTTCTCAAGTAGATTGTATTTTATTACTGAGCTGCTACGCATTACAAGACCTTTGGAACTCAATACCCAAGAAAGTGGTCACATAACAGCTAAACAGATTTGGCCCTAGGGCCGGACTTTGTTTGGTTTAGTTTATTTGGTTTACTTATTGTCGCTTTCAGCATCAATGGCTATTTAAAACCAGACACAAGCTTACATAGAAACTAGTCATACAGATTCAGATCGGGCCAGTTTAGTGTAATCATTTAACCTAAAGCATGTCTTTGGACTGTGGGAAATGCTGGAGCTGTGAGGCAACCACATTGCGCCACTCTGGAAGACAGTGATACCACAAGAAAAGGCAGAACAACATTAGAAGACAAGATACTAGACTTCAAATCATGGAATGGCCTGTGCATCCATCCAGCTGGTTTGGAATGAACTGGACAGAAGGGTGAAAGCACAGCAACCTAGCATTGTTGGAGATTTGATCTCCAGACATCCTCAAGGGTGGCTTGAAATTGAGCCACGTCTTTAAAGGTTAAGGTCCTTGCTTATGGGCCTAACGTTGGCGGCTACTTGCAGCCTGTATTTGAACTGGCAACCTTAAAATTAGCATCCAGAGCCTTAATTACTGAACTACCCCCGTCCCCAACATATAATCTGTCTGGACATTCACCCACACATTTCTTTCCTTCACCCTCTCCCTCCCCGAGTAAGCACTCTCACCTGCGGAGGTTCCAGATAATGATCCTGGTTCCACTGGAGTTTGTGCCGTAAGGCCCGTTGATGGCACTGATCTCACACAGCAGCTCCTCTTTAGTGTTAAACAGAGAGTACCTCAGGATATCTTGAAGACTCGGCTCGTACTCCTGTGCACAACTAAGTGACACACAAGGTCAAGGAGCAAACAGCAGAACCCTTATATTCTCAAAAACATGGCTCATTTTCCATGCTCTACCTCCTCTTTGCATTAATTTCCCACCCACCCCATTATGCACCCAGGTTTCGTCTTGTGTTTAGTATAAAGGATATCAGAGAGTCCAGAGGTCTTGAACATGACGACAGGCACTATGACGTTCTCTGCTTTGATCTCATGAAGGTAGGTCTGAGACAGGAGTCCGACACACATGATATCTGCTTTCTTTGAGAACACGATGGCATCCTTCCCCAAGCGCATGGAGCCCGACTTAAATCCATTTCCATACAGACCTACTGGGACGTGGCCATTTATTGTCTGCTTATCACTGAAGCCGAAACTGAGAGAGAAAGAGAGAGAGGGAATGAGTGTATGAGGGATCACATCATGTTACATGACATCACTTTTACAGAACAATTTGCCAGACTGAACTCACATCACTGATCAGTAATCCAGAGCATCATAGACCCTGATGATGTCACAGGTACTCATGTTTGTTAAGTATTATTAACTGCATTTTTGGAACACCAGAGGGTGCCAGGCTCTCATATGTGCATCTTCTGGTCTGCAGTTGAAAACTCGTTGAGGTTGAGATGAATTTGAGGCCGAGGATGTTTAAAGCCTCAGTGAGCCTGTATGTTTACCTTAGTTGCTTCCACACCAAACTGTTCTAGGGGCTAATTTGGAAGGAACTAACCACACAGAGCTCCCCTGAGAACTATATTCATTCCAGGGCTTTTTGGGTTTGCATTTGCACTGGCAATAGGAACACTGTAAAGCTGAAGGGACGCAAGTCGCATGAATTTCGCTCAAAACCACATTGTACCTCCTGCGATCAGTGTTAATTTTGATAGCAAATTTTGATTTAGTTTTAGTCAGTCTTCTGCCTAAAATGTAACTTAGTTTTAGTCATAATTTAGTCATCTGAATTGTTTTTAGTCTAGTCTGTCGACTAATTCTAATCAGATTATAGTCGACTAAATCTACAGTAGATCCAGTTGACTAAAATATGCTTTTTTTTTTAAACCTTTCCCTTGAATTATTTATCATTATACGTACTTAGACGAAATGAAACATCTACATGCATGCACTGATAATAAAAGTACACATTAAAGTGGTTATAACTCAATTTCCACCATAGATCTGCTTCAAACTCAGTGTGAACATTCAGCAGATGTTCTAGAATAGAATCACGTTGGAAAGAAGAATTTGTAATTAGATCTAATTAAGATATAAGCTCAGGTCTATATGCATGCATTGATAATAAAAGTATACAGTAAAGTGTCACCAAAAATCATCATTTCCATCAAAGATCTGCTTCAAAATCGGTGTGGACACTCATGAGATATTATAGAATAGAATCAAGTTAGAATAAATGATAGATCATGAGCTTTATTAAACATATAAGATCAGAAGGTCGGATATATGCGCATGCTCTATATGCCTTTACTCATAAATACAGTATAAAACGGAGTTGTTACACGAATTCTTAAAGATAGTATGAACACTTTAGGAAAGGTAAAATATATCGCTGCGAACTGGAAACATATTTTAATCCCTACTTTATTCACTGAAATATTGGCTTGGACATAACGAACTTCGAATGCGTTAGCAACGTACTACCGTAATACCGCTAAAAGAGGAGCTCGCTCCCTTTAGGTGCCGATAGCTTGACCGCGGTTTCAGGATGACATGCCTGCAGATGTCGTTTCAAGTTTGTCGTATTTTTACCGGAGACCGGTAAAAAACTTGTTTTCCTTTACATCAAATGAGAAATGTGCCAATATATGGACTCTCCTCTTTCTCCCAAGTGTTGAAATTGTCGAGTTGGTTTCCTGAGAAACAATACAGAGGCTATTTGTACGGTCTTCCCCGGGTTAGATGAAATGTGTGTGTCTTACAGCATTACTGACTGGATCGCTACCCAACTCATCCCGCCTTTCCACATATGCTAAAGCTATGATCGGATCTTTTCCCTACCTGCTGCAAAACAAAATCAGATCTGATTAGATGTCGTCTCTACCAAACATTTTAGTCTCGTTTTTATTCGTTGACAAAAGTGTCAATTCATTTCATCCTAGTTTTTGTCATTTTTCATTAATTTTAATTGAGTCTTCGTCTCCCATGCATATAGGCTCAGTAAAGCCTGAAGCCATATTGCCCCAATAACCAATAATTGGAGTTAATGTAATTAAACAAAAACAACTAGTTGCTTGGGAAAGTCTTGGCAGCAAATGCAGCTGATTTGGAGTCTCTGGAGAAACACAGTCGCTGCCTGTTGGTCCTACCTGAGCATTTTGTGCATCTTGTCATAATCCATGCCTGCTCCATTATCCATGAAGATGAGGCAGTCCCGTTCTTTAACCACTGTTTTATCAATCCAGAACTGCTTGGCACTGACATCTGGATCATAAGCATTGTCTGTGAACAAGAACAGTGAAGTCAAAAGTCAAACTTATTTCTATAGAACTTGGCTCAAAGAAGGAAAATGTAGTAATAGTGTATTTACTAAAATCTAGACCCACAGTACCAACTGAGCAAGCCTACAGCAACAGTGGCAAGGAAAAACTCCTTAAATGTGATGAGGAAGAAACCTTGTGTGGAAGTTCCCTCAAAGACCCCTAATTAAAACCTAAAGTGGCCTATGGACAATTCACATGTACACCCAAAGATACTTCCAAACCCCATGGGGTATTAGTTTGTTCTCCTCACTCAGCAAGCTTTCCACCAGATTTTGGAACATGATTGTGCTTGCAGTTAGTATTCCAATTCATCCCAAAGGTGTATGATGCAGTTAGGGACAAGGATTTGTTCAACAATCCAGGGTTTCCATTAAAGTTGGGAAACCATTTCTTCATGGATATGAACAGTTCACAAGTCCCTTCATTAGAGTCTATGTGGAGTCGAGACTCGAGTCGTCAGTAGAGAATTATAATTTCAGACATCCCACCCTGCAAAAACTCATTTCAGGGAGGAAGCACCACCAACCTGCTACCAACATTCCCATCTTAGCCTAATCCAGAGCGACCCTCCATGGGTGTAGGAATACAGGACATTTGATTATGAAACAGCACAAGTTATTTGATCATATTTACTTACTCAAAAAATATACTAGTAAATTTACATAATTGTTGAAAATATATTTAAAAAAATACATCAATATTATGCTTTCACCAAATTCTTGCATTTCAACTTTGATCACACATAAAAAATATAATATAGCATACGGCTATATGATATGGTAAAAATATTATATCACAATAATAAAGACATTTTCACGATACATGCTATTAATTTTATAACTATATATATTTAGTTATTTGGTTGGCAAGTTGAGTCTTGAGTCTCTAGTAAGCGAGTCCAAGTTATGTCTCGAGTCTCTAGCGTGCAGGTGCGAGTCGAATCTCTAGAAAGAGAGTCACAATGAGACTCAGGACTCTAGCATGCAACACCAAGTTGAGTCTCTCACAAGTGAGTCTGAGTCTAGTATTAAGTCTCTAGTGTGTGATTAGTGAGTCGAGTCTCTAGCATGCGAGTCCGAGTCGAGATTCAAGTCCCTAGCAAGCTAGTCGTGAGTCTCTAGCATTTGCATAGCGAGTTAAGTCTCACGTCTCTAGCATGCATGTCCAAGTCAGGTCTCTAAAAAGTGAGTGAAGTCTCTTGTAAGCGAGACTGAGTCCAGCATGAGAGTCTGAGTAACGTCTCGAGTAGGGCTGCAACAACGAATTGATAAAATCGATAATAATTGATTATTAAAAGTGTTGGCAACGAATTTCATTACCGATTCGTTGGCCGATTCTCAATATGCGTACCTCTCTGTGCTTGTGTTCTTGTATACTTGTGAAACGGCATCAGTCGCAGCCCAAGTACTGTCTCCATTTCTAAGTTCACATCTAACCAAGTACGCTTCAAATTCGAATGTGTTCTCGATCCGCCCATATTACCGAGGATGCATCGCAGCAGACTTGTGCGGACTTGAACAGCGAAAATATCCCATAATGCATTGCCAGCTCGGTAATGCCGGATGAGAGGACTCCCAACTGGATGTATAATTTCTAAAGTAATACTGTTATTGTGTCACAAAATGAAGTTATAAGGTTTTATTTAGGCGAGAATGTAGTTGTTTACAATTCAACTATACGGTCAGTATATCAAGATAAAGCAAATGTAGCGTCAATAGCTGGATCGACAGTCATTCAAAGTCTGATTATCCTCTATCTACAATCTCCCCACAAAGTCATGAACATTACGACACTTTGGAATGCCAAGGGGCCACCATTTGGACAGACTCTCCACATTGAGTAATGGCCACACCAACCAACCGCTTTCTCAAACCAACAAAAAAATTTGAGGATCTGGCTTAACGGCCAGATAACCCCCGCATCTCGCAATCGTAAACGAAGTCAATGTGTCAGTCTTAAAAGGGGTTTCTGACTTTCCAGACCACAGACTTCCCCGATTCTAGGGGAAGCCTGGTCTAACTGTTGCAAAGAAAAATAACGATGGATCCCCAAAACTCACTTTTGCAACCCTTATCAAGACAGGAAGAAGCCGTGAAGGACAGCCCTGGAATTTACGACACAGGGACTTCAGCCTTTCTTTTCAAAGACATATTTTTAATAGTAGTATTAACTTTTTTTGGAAACAGATTATCTTTGCATGGACCACTCAATTAGAAAACACATGAGAACTGCTTCATAATGAGTCCAAACACACACCCATACATACTTATCTATCTCATACAAGGAATTTGATCGGGGATATTCTTCATACACCTATATATGATCGTATATATGCATGTCACTGATTTCTCATGTATTTTCATGTCCATTTGGTAATGTTTTTAGTATAGTGACCATTCCATACTCAATATGGTCCAGTTTGTGTTATACTTAGGGAAATAGTAGCCTGTGATCTCTACAGGGCCTCCTGTATCCATCGCTCATGTTTAATACCCATTTACACTCATAGAGGACCAGGAATGTAAGTTGTTATTCAAAATGTACTGTATCCTACATCTGGTATTGATCGTATCACTATTTGTTTGAGGAATAGCAAATGTATGTGCTGTAGTTAGAATGCCTTAACGATGTCCTAGTTTATAAATTGTGATACACTTACATTTACAGCATTTAGCAGACGCCCTTATCCAGAGCGACTTACAATTGATACAGTTGTACAATCTAAGCAATTGTGGGTTAAGGGCCTTGTTCAAGGACCCAACAATGGCAGCTTGGCAGAGACATCCTAGATATGCAAAATTATATTAATCCACATTTTATAACTTCTGTACACGTGCATACTAACAGACAGGAAACAGAGGACCTGCCCCACAAGAGGAGGGACTTGATGCCGAGTCAACTTCTCGTTGGCTAGTCCAGGGCAAACCCCTTTGCCCCCCCCTCTGATCGCCTACGTCCGAAGCATACAAAATTTGGGCGCCAGCTAGCAGTTGTTGAGTTCTTTTTTTAGTTTTGTGTTTTTGTTAAGTTCTTAGTTCTTGGTGTTTTTGTTCTTAAGTTCGTTTTGAGTCTTGTTCCTTTGTCTAAGCTTCCTTTCCTTTGTTTTAGACTTCTTTGCGTTTAATTTTACGTTTAAGTTTCTCTTTGTTCAGCAGTTCGGTAGTGCCAAATTAGAAATTAAGCTGTAGAAAGTAGTGAAAGACCAACTAGCAAAGATCTTCAAGTTTGACCATGTTCGTATTTCCTAGTTTTCCCAAGTCTTTTTTAAGTGCGTGGGGCAATAAAAAATGCTCAGATGATTTCGGAGATGTGACGTAAAGTTATTAACGTATTTATTATGCATTATATTTATTATTTGTTCAGCCTGTATTCTAAATATGAATTGTCTGATATAAATTGAAGTTCAGAATTAAATTCCCTTCTAAAATCAGACTTGTTCGGTGCTCGCTTATGTTTGGGAAGGTTTTCATTTATGCTTAAATGCAATCGGTCCGTTGATACATGTAGATTAAACTATTCACAGGAAAGTAAAAGATCGGAGCACGTGTTCCAATACTGACAGGCTTTATACAAGATGTTTTAGGATTTTTTCTAGGTGTAAAAAGTAAACCGTGTTGTCTCCATAGCCAAGTACGCTGCTGTTCCAATTGCAGAATAACCGAACTGCGTCCTCCATTCATCGGGAGACTCGCAAGTCCAACTTCCTAGTCCAGACTTAGGAAGTAGGCAAGTCCGAACTTCGCATACTTGGTATTGAGAAACGGCCGTTGTGTCGCATGATGTGTGTACCTCCCCTTGTCATATCCGCTTATGTTACTTGCGGCACTTCGTCAACGCTGGAAAAAAAAATACGAGCGAGTTGAACGGAGAGAGGCGGAGCCGGCGCGGAGGCGGAACATTCAAAATATTTTAGCATTAAGAATTAAATAAATTCTACAAATGAAACATGACCGACACAGAAGAAGGTTCGGCTTGAGTCCTCAAAAGTGTAGGAGCGCTTCACGCTTCACACAAGTAAAGATGTATAACATGCAAGCTTTGCAAAAGTGATCTGACCTGGCACGGGAGCACAACGGTGCCGATACAGCCCTCGAAACGGAAACATGTTGGGAGTCACTGATGAGGATGAAGGGAGCTCAACAACAGCGCAAGTCACCACAATATCCCCGAGTTCTTTCCGTTTTGAAGTGAGGAAACGTAACGGCGCACTCACACTATGCATAGCATGGTTGATGCTGTTTTTTTCTCGTTAGCTGGATAATGACAGTGATGTAGTTAACAGAGACAGATATCCTATATTGGCCTATTCATGCATTCCTGGTACTTCAACACTGTCTGAGCATTTATTTTCTGTGGCAGGAAATATAGTCTCTAAAAAGAGCCAACTTTAGCCAGGAGCATGTTGACATGCTAACATTTTTGCATTGCAATGCAAAGTTCCTAAAGAAAGAGCGTGAATGAGTTTGTATTTAGTGTTTGCATCAGAGATGCACTTATTCTTCTTTATTATTTAATTTGTTATTTTAATTTATTAATAAAGAAAATGTATTATTATTCAGTTATTGTAGGCACTTATTTGCTCTGTTATGCAATGTTATATTTCTGAATAAAGACATGGAATTTTTTTTTTTAACCCGATTCATCAATTAATCAAAAAAATAATCGACCGATTAATCGATTATTAAAATGATCGTTAGTTGCAGCCCTAGTCTCGAGTCCCTAGCATATCATTAGTGAGCTGAATCTCAAATCACTAGTAAGCATGTCGAAGTCATATCGATTTTGCCAAATATTTGTGGAATAATGCAGTATTCAAACTTTGTGTAGGTGTGCACAAACCTTTGCATAACTCTGTGGATTACTAATCATCACCACACACGGCAGTAATCTTAAGTTAGTTAGGGACATCGTGTTACGAAACCAGCCATACAGCCTAATAAATCAACAGGGCTGACTCACCAATCAGTTCAGCAATAGCGCTGAAGGGCCAGGTGTGACTGGTAGAGTTTGTGTGCAGGTACTTCGGATTAACCTTGAAGAGGGAAACAGAAGTGAGTCAGTCCAGTCCAGAGTTTATTAAGAGCTCTATAAACTTTTATAGATCTGTAATACATTTTATATACAGTGGGGCAAAAAAGTATTTAGTCAGCCACTGATTGTGCAAGTTCTCCTACTTAGAAAGATGAAAGAGGTCAGTAATTTTCATCATAGCTACACTTCAACTATGAGAGACAAAATGGGAAAAAAATCCAAGAAATCACATTGTAGGACTTTTAAAGAATTTAATTGTAAATCATGGTGTAAAATAAGTATTTGGTCACCCATAAACAAGCAAGATTTCAGGCTCTAACAGACCTGTAACTTCTTTAAGAAGCTATTCTGTCCTCCACTTGTTACCTGTATAAATGGCCCCGTTGACCTCGTTATTCTGTTAAGAGGGACACCTGTCCAGCCTCAAACAGGTCAGACTCCAAACTCAAACAATGGGCCAAAGACCAAAGAGCTGTCGAAAAACAACAGGAAAGTAAAAATTGTAGACCTGCACAAGGCTGGGAAAGATGAATCTACCAATAGGCAACAGGTTGGTGTGAATAAAATCAAAAAAACTGTTGGAGCAATTGTAAGAAAATGGAAGACATACAAGACCATTGATATTCCTCGATCTGGGGGCCCCACGCAAGATCTCATCCATGGGGTCAAAATGATCATGAGACGGTGAAAAAGGCAAAAAATCCAGAACTACAGGGAGGGACCATGAGAATGACCTGCAGAGAGCTGGGACCAAGTAAACCAAGGCTACCATCAGTACCACACTACGGCGACAGGGACTCAGATCCTGCCGTGCCCAGGCGTGATCCCCCCTGCTTCAGCCAGTACATGTCCAGGCCAGTCTGAAGTTTGACAGAAGGGGAGGGGGGCAATGGATGATCCAGAAAGGATTGGGAGTGTATCATGTGGTCAGATGAAACCAAAATAGAACTTTTTGGTAAAAAACCCAACTCGTCGTGTTTTGGAGAAGAAGAATGCGAGTTGCATCCCAAGAACAAAAGAAAGAGGGGGATAGATGGGAGGGGCCTCCCCTCTTCCCGCTTCTCTACCACATTTTCTACCTTGTCCAACTCTACATTTTCTTCTCCCCTTCCACATAACGCTATTTATACTCTTATTTTAGGACTCTATCCTCCACCTCACTCCTCCCCACCCTCTCACTCTTCTCTGCCTACTCTTCTTTTTACTTTTTACCCTCCGTCTGATCCCTCCTTCCTGTCCGCTCTTTACCTCCTCCCCCCTCGCTATTAACGTAACTTTTTACTCTTTTACCCTTCTTTTTTTGTTCTTTTCCCTGCCCTCCCCTACCCTGTCTTCATTTCTTTTTTTCCAACTTTCCCAACGCCCTGGTGGAAACATCATGTTTAGGCAGAGCAGTGAGAGCCCTGAAAGATGGAACGTGGCTGCGGTCTCCAGCATGACAAGACCCCAAAACACACGTCGGGAACGAAGGAGTGCTCCGTAAAAGCATTTCAAGGTCCTGGAGTGGCCTAGCCAGTCTCCAGACCTCAACCCCATAAAAAAAATTGGGAGGGAGCTGAAAGTCCGTGTTGCCCAGGAAGTCCCAAAATATCATGCTCTAGAGGAGATATTGCATGGAGGAATGGGCCAAATACCAGCTACAGTGTGTGCCAACCTGGTGAAGACTTACAGGAAACGTTTGACTCTGTCATTGCCAAAACAAGGTATATTACAAAAGTATTGAGTTGAAATTTTGTTATTGACCAAATAGTTATTTTCCACAAAATTTACCATTAAATTCTTTAAAATCCTACAGTGTGATTTGCTGAATTTTTTTTCTCATTTTGTCTCTCATAGTTGAAATGTACCTATGATGAAAATTACAGGCCTCTCTCATCTTTCTAAGTAGGAGAACTTGCACAATCAGTGGCTGACTAAATACTTTTGTATGCAGTGTACCACTGTATGCAGGTACATTCCTTATGTAAACCTTTCAAGGTTGTCAAGGGAGGTCACACACACACACACACACACACACACACACACACACAAACAAACAAACAACAGGGCAGCACTCAACATAAAAAAAACATCAAATCTAGAAAAACCACAGAGAGAAAAAAAAAAAATAAAGTACCTCTAAATCTAAACAAAAACATTGAGGAACAAGAATAAACAAATGAAATAACTCTGTAGTTTATAACTGATATTAGATTTACATACCTTCAACTACAGGTTATGAAATGTGGGAGAGCAAACACCTCTCAGCCCAAAAATACTCCACTGAGAGTCAGAGCCCTAAAACCTAAAAGGCCCAATAGCCCAAACACCCCAAAACCAAATAGCCCTAAACCCTATATACCCCAATAGCTAAATAACCCCAAATTCCAAGTACCCCATAAACAAACAGCCATAAATCCTATATACCTCTATAGCCAAATAACCCCAAACCCTAAATACCCCATAACCAAATAGCCATAAACCCTATATACCCCTATAGACAAATAACCCCAAGCCATAAATACCCCATAACCAAATAGCCATAAACCCTATATACCCCTATAGACAAATAACCCCAAGCCATAAATACCCCATAACCAAACAGCCCTAAACCCTATATACCTCTACAGCCAAATGACCCAAGCCATAAATACACCCATAACCCCCAAACAGCCCAAACCCTATATTACCTCTACAGCCAAATGACCTGAAATACAAAATTATCCCATTGACTAAATAACCCCAAATCCTAAATACCCCATAAACCAAATACCCAAAACCTTAATACCCATTAGCTAAGTAGCCCTAATCCTAAATACTTCAATGGCCAATAGCCTGAACTCAAAAATACTCCCGTTGCCAAATAGCCCTAAAGCCTATACACCTATAGTCAAATAACCCCAAAACCTAAACGCTAATTACAAATAGACCTAACTCTAATTCCATTCACAGCCAAATTCGCACTAAAACTCTAAATACCCCATACAGCCAAGCAGCCTTCAATCGAATACCCCTCTCATCCCAAATAGCACCTAAAACAATAAATACCACACAAGCCAAACAGCCCTAACCCCTAAAATTACCCCACATAGCCAAAATATCTAAAACCCTAAAAGGGCACATACCAACCAACCCTAAACCCTGAATACTTTTCTTCCTTCTTCTTCTGGCGTTTATCCCACTAAACCCCTGAATACCACCCGTGTAAATAGCCCCAAGCCCTAAATGCCCTTACAGCCAATTAGCCCTAATAATACCACATAAAAATGCTCATAAACCATAAATACACATCAAAGCCAAAAACCTCAAACCCCAAAGGTCCCATGGAGTCAAATAGACCACATAGCCCAACCTTCTTGTTATTATTATTATTATTATTATTATTATTATTATTACAGTATGCTGCGAATGTTCAATGCTACAAAATTGCAAGCTCTGAGAAAGAAACCACTGAATCTGAAAGGAAGCCTGACAAACAGTGAAAGACGAAAACAAAACCAAAAGTAACTTCTGAGCTGGTCTTCCACAGCAAAGGTAAGTCATGTACAATGTACTGAAGATTCGTTTGACTTTCACAGTATTAGTCTATTCTGCTGTTTAAATCATGCACTTTATCATGTCAAACTAACTGCGGTTGAAAGTTAGTAAACATCCCATGTGCCTCAGGGATTGGTTTCATTAATACCACTGAATGTCCTCGAACTAAGGGTCGTAGGAAGGCAGTAATACCCACACACGGCTCCTGACCAGTCCCGTGGTGTCAGGGTTCAGAGGTGGGGCTGCAGGCTTTCTCTTCAGCCATGTGCCACTGCTTCCCCTTTTGTCTTTGGAAAGGATACAGCAGGCCTTTTGGATTTAAAAATGGCTAAAATCGTATTAAATAAAAAAAAGGACATATAGGGAGGATCTAACTACCATTTCCCCACCTCTGTTTTGCCACCCGGAACCGGTAAGGTGCATGTTATGGAGTGAAACGAATGTAAAATAACTTCTACACCCCCTGATGTTCAGACGGAGCGAACCCCACCTACAGGCATCATCAGTGTTACGCAGGAAGTCTTAATCAACCAGGAATAGTTCTGACAGCGCAAAGAAACCTTTATAAAACTGCTAACGGCGCACCAAACATACACAGCGGAACGTGAAAGCCACCAACACGCATTTCAACCGCTCCGTCCATTTATTCCATCCTGCTGCTTCCCAATCTCGGGATTAAAATGTATTTCAAGTTATAATCCACAAAAAACATGATTTACTGACCGCGCTGATAGGAATCCCCCTGCTTGTTTGCACAGCCATGTTTGTAAATGCGTGTGTTAAAGGAAAGACCTCCAATGGGCGGTGCAGGAAAAACGCGCGCCGAGCTTAGCAGCAAGAGGACTGCCAATATGGAAAGCCATTGAGATCTTCATGCTTTAACACGCCACTATGGAACACCAACAGGGTCAAATCCTAGTTATGTTTCCTCTTAACTCAAGCCTGTATTCTCTGCCGACAGAAGCATGAAACACAATGCAGGTGCTCCCTGTCACTGAGTATATATCATAGAGGAGTCTACCTTAAGCATGCTTAAAATATTAAACTACAGTTGGGCAAAATCTTTAACATAGAGCCTTTGTTATAATAAAGATTTGAATTTCTCATGTAATTTATTGAATAACGTACTGAAAGTGAAAAAATTGATTGTTGTCACGACCATGGCTTTTCCTTAATACCTTTCCAAACGCTCATCACTCCCACCGCATGACTCCCTATGTCAAAATTCAAAATTTATAGCAGTTTCTTAGCAGTGGGACTGTGGTAGCCTAGCGGTTAAGGTACTGGACTATGGACCAGAAGGTCCAGGGTTCAACTCCCAAATCTGCCAAGCTGCCACTGTTGGGTCCTTGAGCAAGATCCTTAAACCACAATTGCTTGGATTGTAAGACTGTATCAATTGTAAGTCGCTCTGGATAAGGGCGTCTGCTAAATGCTGTAAATGTAAATGTAAATGCATTCTGCCGAATGCGTATTTATGTGTATTATCGGATTCCCAATGTAAAGTCGAAAAAATTGTAAACTGGAGCATCATAAAACAGGGAGTACATGTAAGGTAAAAAATTAAATAGCCATAATACAGCAAAATATATCTTCCTGGGGAGACCCAGGAAGATTAGTTGATCATTCAGGATTATTTAAATAAAAAAGACTATGAGATTGAAAATAACGTCCACATGGACTTTTTTCAAAAGACTTTGTTTATTTTTGTCAAATGTCCTTATAAGGGACACAGGGACATGGTGTAGTAATTTTTTTCTGTATTTTGTTTCCCTTCTGCCCATCAGATCAAGATCCAAGTGTTCCACTACAGAGGACATAAAAACACTATTAAGTGGTTAAACATGCGTGCAAAATCTTTTATAACTCGAGAGATCGGAAGAAGGGGTCGCAAGACCATGGGAAAGAGAGAATTTTTTCAAAAATACTTTGTTTATTTTGTCAAATGTCCTTTATAAGGGACAACAGGACATGGTGTAGTAATTTTCTTTATGTATTTTGTTTCCCTTCTGCATCAGATCAAGTCCCAATGTCCACTACAGAGGACATTAAAAAACACACTATTAAGTGGTTAAACATGAGTGCAAATCAGTAAAAAAACGCTTTGAAAATTTGCTAAAAAGATGTAAATCATAGGCTTTCGAAAAAACATTAATACATATTATTCCACAATTTACTTCTCTTTCGTCTGAAAAACGTTGCTGCTGAGACTGCAGCCATTTTGAAAAAGCAGATCTCCAGTTGCAAATGACACCCCCCCACCATAAATGATACATCAGTGTAAAGGCCAGGATGTCCTCTAGATGGCGCATCAGCTTTTATCTCTGTAGATCATATGGTTATTGACATAGTCTTTATGAACTCGCGTCTCCCACAGAGGACAAAAATGAATTATCAGGTCTTACCAGGATGTACACTCATGCCTCAAGGTTTGACATGTTGTGCATAAGATGCTTTTCTGCTCATCACAATTGTACAGGGTGCTTATTTGAGTTATCGTACCCTATCGGTCAGCTCAAAGCAGCTTGGCTATTCTCCATTGACCTCTGTCTTCAGTAAGGTGTTCTCATCTGCAGAACTGCAGCTCACTGGATGTTTTTGCTTTACTGCACCATTCTGATTAAACTCTACAGACTATTGTGTGAAAATCAGCAGTTATAGAAACTAAAACCTAACCGTTTGGCACCAATAATCATGACACGGTCAAAAATCATACATACATTTCCCTCATTCTGATATTTTAGAACACAAATTACTGGTAACACTGATGCCACACAGCTAGCGTTTAGACCATTTTATTTGATCCCTATATGTGTGTGTTTGTGTGACCAATCGAAGTGCCAGCATAAAGCACATTTGTCTTTACATTTACATTTACACCCTTATCCAGAGTGACTTACAAAACAGAGACACTTACACAACCTCTTGTGTAAATGTACATGTTGCGAATTCACACTCTGACTTTACATTTAGCCATTTATTAAACGCCCTTACCCAGAGAGACTTACAACTGATACAATCTTACAATCGAAATTCAAGGAGCCAAGGAGCAGTATTTGGGATTTGAACGCTGGACCTTCAGATCCAAAGTCCAGTACTTTAACCACTTCACCAGCAGTCGTAGAATATATTAGTCCATGCACCATACATTAGGTGCTTTATTGTACTGGTCTGCTTCCAAGATACTGAAGGGGCAGCAGATTGATGCAACGCCTCACAGCTCCAGAGATCTTCAGTTTGATCCCAACCTCAGGCTATGTTTGTGTGGAGTTTGGATGTCCTCCCCAAGTCCATGTAGGTTTACTCCAGAGTACTGCATTAGGTCAATTGCCAGTCCCAAAAAAGATCACCAGCAGCAGTTTAAATGACTTTCGGCCAGTGGCACTCACTCCCATAATTATGAAGTGTTTTGAAAAACTGGTCAGAAGTCATATTATTCAAGGACTGCCTCCCTCACTTGATCCCCACCAGTTTGCATATAGGGAAAACAGATCAACAGAGGATGCTATAGCCACAGCTCTCCATATAACCCTGACCCATCTGGAACAGAAAAAGTTATGCCAGGCTTCTTTTCGTTGACTTCAGTTCGGCTTTTAATACGATCCTCCCAAACACTCTAGTAACAAAATTAAAGAACCTCGGCCCTCTACCTGCCTTTGGATCAAGGACTTTCTCAGTGACCGCTCACAGAGAATAAAAGTGGGACCTCACTTTTCCTCAGCACTCAGCCTCAACACTGGTTCCCCACAGGGGTGTGTACCAAGTCCCCTGCTGTACACTCTCTACACACACGACTGCACCCCCACCCACCCAAGCAACTCCATCATAAAATTTGCAGACGACACTACAGTGGTGGGGCTCATCACAGAGGGAGATGAGTCTGCATATAGAGAGGAGGTGAAAAAACTGAACGCAACGCGTGGTGCAGCGATAACAACCTGTTCCTGAACACCACAAAAACCAAAGAAGTAATAGTGGACTTCAGGAGAAATGGCTCCAACCCTCTGCCCATATACACCAATGGGGACAGTGTAGAGAGGGTGCATGACTTCAAATTTTTGGGCTTGTACCTAGATGAAGATCTGACCTGGAAGACCAACACCACTGCGCTGATCAAGAAGGCACAGCAGCGACTTCACTTCCTCAGGGTTCTGAAAAATAATGCCCTATGCAAGGAGCTGCTGGTGGCCTTCTACAGATGCTCTGTTGAAAGTGTACTGACATACTGCATCCCACTGTGGTTTGCCAGCTGCACTGCCCAGGAAAAAACATTGCTCCAGAGGGTCATCAACACAGCACAGAATATCATCGGCTGTGCGCTCCTCTCCTTAGAGGAGCTGTACAGAACACGCTGCTGCAAAAAGGCCCATTGCATCCTGAAGGACACATCACACCCAGCATTTCATCTGTTCCAACTGCTACCCTCAGGAAGACGGTACAGAACAATAAAAGCAAAAACGAGCAGACTAAGAAACAGCACATATGCCAGGGCTGTCACTATACTAAATGAACACACCACTGTTTACACATTACACTTATCCATGCAACATTAAGTACCTCATCTGTCCACATCACTGTTTATTCTTAACTGTGCAATATTTAATACTCACCTGTGCAATAATATCTTCATTTTTATCTATTTTTTTTAAGTGTGCAATATATTTTCTCTCTATAATTGTATTCTTGCACTGTGAAAGGATTGCATACAATTTCGTTATACCTTTGGTATAATGACAATAAAGATTCTATTCTATTCTATTGGTTGCTCTAAATATTCCCAGTATGAATGTCTGATTAGTATCGTTGTAACCTGTCTTGAATAGCCATTGACGCTGAAGCGATGTCAAACAAACAAACCAAGACTTTAAATTCTAGATATTTTTAATTCATATTTAGAATCGATCAGATAAATCTCACTTAAAAGAAATTACAATCTAACATCCTACACAATTCTGTACAGCAAACTTCCCAAAAACATTCCCTTATGCACAATAAAACTTCTGGTGGTTGGTCTGTGGAGAAAATAAACCATTTAATAATGAGACTAGGCTCCTCCTGAACACAACAACTATTCATCCAGCTCTATTTGTACTGGTTTGTTTTGAATCGCACGATGAAAGTAGGAAAACGATATACAGAGGTAGAAAACCATTTCAGTGTCAAAGATGAGGGTTTTGTTGGTCTGGAGTTTGGTACGCTGCTGATTTCTTGCTCCAACATTCCAGTGAAATATTCCTTATATTCCTTATTAGGCTCACCCATAAGTTGTGCAAGTCTCCAGATCTACACCTTCCACAAAGGACACATGACCGTATGAACGGACAAAAAAAGTGCGAAAGATAAATAAATAACCAGAAAGTTCCCCCAAAATCAGACAACCAAAATAAAAGTCCAAATGGAACATAGTGATGCAAGAAAAAAATGATTTAAAAAAAGGATTCTTGATTTGCCATTATGGCTTCCAGTTTCTCACCAGTTTCCATTTCTGTCATCATTATACTCACATTCATCAGTACACTTCACATATTGCACTTCATTCAGTGTTAACACATTTACTTCATGCCTGCTTATGATATTTACAATGCACAGTACCGATACATTTTTCTGACCATAGGTTTAAAACACTAATGATTTCCACTAGAAGACGCAAAGAGCTTCAGTTGAAACCATTATTAAGGAATGTTAACAGAAAAGCAACTGTTTTCGTCATACAATAACATAGAAGTAATAATGATACTCATTGTAATTGCAGTGGAACCACCAAATTCAAACGCTTCTTCACTCAAACTTCGAACTGTCCATTTGAATATTTTTGCCCCTAAATTCAAACACAAACGCCTGGGCACGTACGTAAAACACACAATAGTGCCATGTTCCAACCACGAATCCAATTAAGTTTGAATTCCGAGGTTCCACTGTACAAGTTAATGAACCCAAGAACTCAACCTAAGTTGATATTGTTCTAGTTATTTACATTAATATACTGTTTTCAAATTCCAGATTGTTCTCGGGTTGGTTTTTGAAAAGTTTGTGGGAGCTTGGGTGATAATAAATAGCCCAGCTCCACAGTGACCAGGGTCCCCAGTGGTGCCTTGTGGTTGGGTTGAGCATCGCACAGGTGGGGGATCATCCCCTGGTGATGCAAAAAAGACCCCTTACCTCTGCGTTGGACTGGTGTCCCATTCACCCTATGAATTCCAAGATAAGCTCCAGACCCTCCCACGAACCTGACCAGGATTAACTGGGTATATCACTGTGCAAAAGTCTTAAGCCACCATTCCACCATTACAAGTGTTGTTTCAGCAGCTTCATTGGGATGCCAAGCTTGATCAGAAATGGTCTTTTTAGAATTTTGTGTTCATATTTCCTTGTTTTCTGTTTCTCAATAACAAGGCTGAGAAATAAATACATATGGTCATTATACCGTTGTTAAAACAACAAATCTAATGGTGGCCTAAGACTTTTGCACAGTACTGTATACACACACACTTAGCACGTGATTAAGAACAATACACCAATACTGTGTAGGGCCTCCCTGTTGTGGCCCACCCGTCTCAAGGTTCACCGTGTTGTGCGCTCTAAGAAAATTAAAGGTAATAAATTCCTGGACTTGGTTGAAAATTTGCATTTAATTTTAGCATTTCATTTAAAGTTTGTTCAGGTGGCACAGCTCAGGCCCACCACCACCCCAGGGACCTGGGTGAAAGGCACCATCAAGGGTGGTCAGGAGATCATCCCCTAGCGCTGCAACAGAGACACCTGCTGGCCCTGAGATGGACTGGTGTCCTGTCCAGGTCCTGTGTTCCCATTCTTCAGGAATGGAAGCCAGAGCCTCCACTAAAAATAATTATTTTAATTTTAGTATTTGTGTATTCCTTCTATGTTTAGGGCCAATTTTCCTGGAATGAATCGTTATATACTAATTGTAATATTAAGCCACAGACTATTAATCTTTTTGTTAAATCAAATCATTATAGCATAAAAGCATTTGTCTAAAATATTAATCCCAATTCTCTTGAGTTTTTGATTTTGTGATTACAAAAATAAACCAGTTGCTTTATTACAGATCCCATAATCAGTGTGTGTGTGTGTGTGTGTGTGTGTAAGTAAGTAAATGACTGAAAATTCAAATAATTCATACAGAAAAGTAACAATCTGGAATGATGATCCTAAATCTCCTGGGTTCCCTATATTTCTTACCACAAAACCAGACTGGACTTCATATAATCATGCTATAAACACGTTCCAGCCCTGAGCTTTCAGGAAAGACTTTGCTCTACGAGTCCATACCATCCAGAAACTCTCCCTCAGTGATCATCTCCAGCCGCTGCAGCACTCGCTCGGAGCTAGATGGAGGATACTCGATGGGAGGGCGAGGAGAATCTGACGTGACGCCGAACGAGGAGCAGAGGGTTTGGAGGAACGGCACGAGCTGAGTGATGGAGGAAAGCGAGTGCAGAGTGATGAGAGGGAACTCCAGACTCTCAGACTCTGATTCACCCACTGTTCCATTCAGCTCCTGGAACATGCATGAGTATTCTGGTTTATTTCCACATTTCACAAACCTGTTAGGTCAAATGACTGCATGTGTCCCATTATTATATTCAATATTTTATTTATATACATTATTGTCTTATAGTTCATAGATTATATTCCCTCTTTTATTAGACTCTTCCTAATATTGTATTATATTTCATTTATTATAGTTTAATAAATTATATATTTATTAACACTTTCTTTCAATATGTTCTCTTTTTAAATTGTCTCTACTTATCTTCTGTTTATTTAAACTATTAGTATAGACTTATTAATTACATAACTTAGTTTAATCCTTACATATAACATCTAGGCTGCCCAAGGAGTTTGGGTTCCTTTCTGAGTCTTGTTCTTTCCCAAAGTTTCTTACTTATAACATGTAGGTAGTTTTTCCTTGCCACTGTCACCCCAGCCTTGCTCATTAAGGGCTTTGGGCCTAGATATTTGAAAAGCTGCTTTGAAAAAAAGAGCTAAAATAATAAAAATTATTTTGACTTTCACTGTGTGCTCGTATACATGCACTTAATAATCCAATCAGAGTTGGATTTCTGCAGTTACCCGATTTCCCAGATTGGTTTAAGGTCTAGAAATCATATGAAAAATATCTGATAAAGAGCTGGATTTTACTCCAGTAATCAGATTTCTCAGTGCAGGTATTCTGTTCCTCCAGTTTGAACACAAACGCAAGCATAACCCGACACAGTTGCCAGGTTCACTTACTCTAAGAGCGTTTATCTTTTTTTTTTGGCATTTTATCCACTGACCCGTTGATTATTTTGCCTTGTGGGATCTGGCAACCCTGGAATTTAAACACAGCGAAGTTGCTTCCGAACACTTTTGTGGAGACTCTGAAATGCTCGAGGTAATTAAGAATTTTATTATTTAAGAAATGAAGTTTACTTTTTATCCTTTGAGATTATTGGCTGGCTGCAAAGTCGAAATCCGATTATTATTATAGTCATTATCTGATTTCCATTATCTGATTACCTAAGAGCATGTAAACTCGTTGATCTCATCACTGTTCAAATCTGATTATTTGAAGTTATCGGATTATTCAGTGCATGTAATTGCACCCTGTCCTGGATTTAGTTCCCTCCTTGTGCCTGTGCTGCCCTATAGCCCAGGTGCAAGGTGCTGCAGTGGCAAATCATCAGCCCACCATTGTGGCGACCCCAGTTTGACTAACGGTGGTGCCTTCCAACTGGGTCTGGTGTCACACATGATGGATTGACGTCCAGAGTGCTTAATGTATTCCTGTACAGTACATACGAGTTAGAAGACTCCAGTTTCCATGGGCTCCCAATTTACAGGGACCACTCTGAGACAGGGGCGGGATCTCTGGCCTGTGTCACACTCTATTTTATATTGTTTAAATAAAACCCTGATATTGTAACATGAGCAATTACCCCATAACGATGCTGAAGACCTTCCAGGACCCTGACCAGATGAGGCTTGCACTCCTGTTCTCCCTCCAGCAGAGTCGTACTTGGACCATCATAACTGTCAACATCTACTTCAGGAATGAAGGCCCAGCGATACCTAGAGTGCATGTCCACACACACACAAATACAGCGATATTAGATCTATAAATAACAGAGACACGGAGACAAGTTTACTGTGCACAAAACATGCACAGGCTGTCTTCCATAATTACAGACAGACACAAAACAAACACAAACAAACACACATACACACAGTAATCAGTGTATCCATATAATATCTCACATTTGGAACAGGGGCATGCTTTCAGGGGAGAAGGATATGGCTGTGTCCAGAAACTTGCAGGCTGACAGATACATGTTTAACTCTGCCTGAGAGAAAAAAATCTGCCCGTTCTTCTCCTGACCAGCTTTTTTATTCCTGATATAGGGATAAGGAGAGAGAAAAAGAGAAAAAGAGTGTGACGAATCTACATTACAAACAGTTAAAAGACAATGAATCAGCTTATGAAGATATGCAGCTCTGCTTTTAATGTGAAGTCAATAATTAACACTGACACTGTCTCTGCAATAGAGCCGATTACAACATTGCCTAATGCTCTCTTGCTGCATGCACAGCCCCTGTACAGAGGATGGAAAGATACATAACAGTAAGAGTCTCTGTGGACTCTCTGCTGTGCTGAGATGACTACAAATAATCCCAGGTAGGTAGCTGTGGTTTGTGTTTTGGAAGACATAACCTCGCCTGGTACTCACTTTGGAACGTCTTTGTCTTCCACCAGAGCTTTCTCCAGCCTTGCGAAAGTGCGAATCTATAAAAAGAAACCAAACCGCAGTTCAGTCCATTTCCATTTGAATTCACTGTTATCTTAAAAGCAGTTTTAACAGCAGCCATTATCACACAGCAGCTTTACCGAATAGGGTGGCAAGAAAAGAAAGAAAATGCGTTAAAAATATGAGGAACCAGGTTCAAGTGGGGAACCAATCCACATCTGAGTGCTACTGAACAGCAGGATTAAGTTCATAACCGTCCACATGTAGTCGAATATAAAGAAAAAAGAGTGTGTGTTTCAGATGGTAGACGTTAAGCTCCACTGTTGCTGATAGCGCCATTAGCCTGGATGGACTAACAACATTCCGTGCAGACAGAAACCACAGTCTCGGCGGTAAATCTCGTGTATCTACATCAATAACAATTGGTGCACTAATGCTAAAATAGTCTCAAGCCACTGTTCTCCACTCTGTACCAGTCTGTCAGCATGATGCAAAATGCCAACCCTGACTGTTTCTACCTTATTGCTGGAGACTTTAATCAGGCCAGCCTGAGGACTGTAGTTCCACATTACTACCAGCATGTGGATTTTCCAACCAGGGGAGATAACTCACCAGATAAGGTTCACACCAGCAAACAACAGGCATTCCGAGCAACACCCCACCCCCACATTGGGAACTCTGACCATTTCTCTGTTATGCTAATACCAGCATACAGGCCACTGTTAACCAGCCATCTGTGAAACAGATCAGGACCTGGCCAGATGGAGCAGTTTCAGCACTCCAGGACTGTTTTGAATGCACAGACTGGAATATGTTCCGAGAGGCTGCCACTGTAAACCAACAAATAACTCTGGAGGAGTATGCTCAGTCTGTGACAGGATTTATATCAACGTGTGTGGAAGATGTTACCATAACAAAGAATATCTCCACATGTGCCAACCAAAAACCTTGGATTACCAGAGAGGTGCATGTGCTCTTGAGAGCACGTAATTCTGCCTTCAAGTCTGGGGATAAAGATGCTCTTAAATCCGCAAGAGCCAACTTCAACTGGGGCGTGAGGGCAGCAAAGAGGGCTCATGAACAGAAAATTCTGAGCCACTTCACCAACTCCTTCCTTATTAAGATTCCAGGCGTTTGTAGCAAGACATCAAGTCCATCACAGAGTACAAGCCCTCCCCACCGCCCAGTGATGACAATAACTACTTCCTCAACACACTCAGCACCTACTTCAGTCGGTTTGAGGAAAAAATACCACCACAATAACAAAAGACCCTCTGAGTCTGGACGATGAAGTACTCCGCCTTGACCCAGCTGACGTCCTGAAGACCTTACAGAGAGTCAACCCACGAAAAGCTGCAGGACCTGACAACATACCAGGGTATGCACTCAGGGAATGTGCCGACCAACTGATGCATGTTCTGACAGACCTCTACAACATCGTTCCCCAGTGCTTTAAAGCCACCACCATCATACCACTGCCAAAGGAGTCACCTGTATCATCACTCAATGACTACCGCCCTATAGCACTCACTCCCATCATGATGAAGTGCTTTGAAAGGCTGGTCAAAGACAACATTACATCCAGACTCCCTGCTACATTTGACCCACTCCAGTTCGCCCTAACCGCTCCACTGATGATGCCATATCATCTGGAGAATAGAAACAGTTACGTGCGGATGCTCCTCATTGATTTCAGCTCTGCCGTCAACACAGTTATCCCTCAGCAATTGGTAAGGAAAGTGGGTCCACTAGGCATCAACACTCCACTGTGCAACTGGTTATTAGAATTCCTTACAGACAGACTCCAGACAGCACGAATTGGAGGAAATGCCTCTAAAACAGTCATCATGAAGACTGGAGTCCCTCAGGGCTGTGTTCTGAGCCCTCTGTTGTTCACCCTTATGACTTATGACTGTTGTGCCAAATACAACTCCAATAACATTATAAAGTTCGCTGACGACACAACACATGGTACATACTCCACTTAGTCGGTGAGAAGCACCAAGTTTCTGGGGGTGCATCAGATGATCTCTCATGGACTACACATACCACCTCACAAGCAATTTCGTTCAGGTGTACACTCCCTGCTGTATAGTCTGAATGACAATAAAGTTCACTTTGACTTTAACTTTGACGTCAATCAGTGTTTTTTTCTGAAAAACTGATCTAAACACACACTCATTCACAAATCATTACAAAGATGTACATGTAAAATTTGTCTGAACGTTGAGAAAAAAGTGTGACCAGAGCGTGAGGACCAACTGAGCAACATGCGTTTCTCACCAGTTCAGTGACCATGATGGGCCAGAGCGAGGTCAGGTGCTGTGGGGAGATCCTCAACAACAAAACTCGAAACATCAGGAACATCTGGGCCGACGCGGCCGGGGTCTGTCCTGTCCGCAGGTTCTCCGTCATGCGCTCTGAGAGCAAAGACATTGGACTGAAACTATTTGTTTATAGGGCAATTCAAATATCTGATCACAATTAATCGCGAGTTTTGTAACTTTAATCACATTTAAGCGCATTTTAAAGTAGAATTAACTCTTCTTTTGGACAATCTGAACTTGCACAGAATTCATGGATTACTTTTTAATAATGCAATCATGTTATTATCTCATTTCCTCCACATTTTATTTCGACTGATGAGGCGTTGCATTCAGGCAATTACCAGAATGATACCTTTTAAATGCAAAATATTCATATTATCCATACTTTTATTAGAAACAGCATATGCAGATTATCTGTTATCTCACATGCCAGGCATGTTGGTAAAATCTCGGATTGATTTAACAGAGGTTTTGAGTGTTGATGCGACAGAATCTGTTGTCACACAGTAATGAGCAAAGCATATAAGGAAGTGTTTGAACTCGTTTATTACTCTCATTAATTCTATTCCCTATAGCTACATAGTGTTCTATATGGTGAGTGGAATATACACAGCCCATAACTGATGGTCAAGCAATGAAGATGCTAAGTAAGTAGTATCACGTTAACACGTGAATTATGACACTATTTATTAAATGTTTAAGATTTTAATTATAAATCAGTATGTCACACACCGTTTGGGCAATTTGCAGTTCCCGAGCTAAACACCAGAGAGACGCATGTTCGAATCTTAGACATGCCATCAGGCCAGGCCAGGCATCAGCAGGCAAGATTGCCTAAATCTGAGAGAGGAACGCTAAGCAGGATATGTAGTTTTACAAGAGGAAATGAAGTTGCCCAATATATAAGTAGTAATGAGCGAGTAGGGATTGTTAGAATAGTCGCTGCTGTACTCTCACACATACTTATGTCCACCTTAAGTAGCAACAGATCATTCGTTTTCATATTTACACTGATGAGATGGAGCTGGAAAACCTTCTTGAGGTTCAAGCAACACTACTTACCTGGCTATCAGTTTGGAACCTGAATGTTTTGTTGCTGTAAAAAGCTCAGTTTTAGGTCTGCTGGTCTGGTTTTTACTATACACTGCCAGTGTGTTCAGTTATTTGTAAAAATGCTGTCAGTTTATGTTGCTATACTAATTACACACGGCTGTATATTTACATTTACATTTACATTTACAGCAGACGCCCTTATCCAGAGCGACTTACAATTGATACAGTCTTACAATCCAAGCAGTTGTGGGTTAAGGGCCTTGCTCAAGGACCCAACAGTGGCAGCTTGTCAGAGGTGGTATTTGAACCCTGGACCTTGTGGTCCAGAGTCCAGTACCTTACCCACAGTCCCACATATTCATGTATATACGTATATTCATGTAGTCCCAGATTTATGATGGTCTGGTTTATGATTTTTCACCTTTACAAAGGAATCCAATAACACATATAAATGCACACTCAGCAGGACCTGTATTCTGTATTTCATTTCCATTTTCAAATGAGGGATCGCATCACACCGGTCCTCAAACAGCTACACTGGTTACCAGTACCTCAGTGACATGATTGTTAGGCATGCTTCACCAAGGAACCCTCATTTTATATACATTCCCCCCCCCAGGCAAGAGATACTCTTGTGCAAATGCTGGGCATTCAGACAGCAGACTGTGTGGCCTTGGTCTCCCAAAGGACTAACAATGTTTTATTTGTTTTTCACTTTCAGTACATTATTCAATATGTTACATGAGATATTCTGCACTTTATAATAAAGTAAGCTTCATGTTAATGATTTTTCCCAACTGAAGTTTAATATTAGTGTTTTAGGCACGTTTATTTACATTTACAGCATTTAGCAGATGCCCTTATCCAGAGCGACTTACAATTGGTACAGTCTTACAATGCAAGCAATTGTGGGTTAAGGGTCTTGCTCAAGGACCCAACAGTGGCAGCTTGGCAGAGATGTGATTTGAACCCTGGACCTTTTGGTCCATAGTCCAGTACCTTAACCGCTAGGCCACCACAGTCCTAGTCCTTACAGTGAGATATACAGAGTAACTTACAATGGATTTATGGGAATCGAACCAAAAAAATATCTATTGTTAAAAGTTCTAACAAAATGACTGGAGTTATACCTTGTATGAGAGGCAGGTAGAGGTGATATTGGTCTGTTTCTCCACTGAACATGGCGAAGGCCTGGCGCTTCAGTAACATGGGCTTCTGCTCAGTACTGCTGAACAGCTTCAGAGAGCTGCTCTGCATGCCTACAGAAACACACACACAGAATGTAGATATACAGGAACGAGACACTCCAATAGACATAACACATGTGAGATCATTTTATACTCACTCATCAAGTCCTTAAACATGGTCTTCTCATGAGTGAGCAGATGGTCTATGATGGATTTCCAACTAAAATCATAAATACAGGAACAGGTTATCATTTCTGATTTAATGCAAATACTAGGGGCTGAACAAATCAGTCGAATAAGTGCCTGGTACATCCATTAATCAGCGCTATGGGGAGGTAACGTCTAGTCAGGGACTAGACGTTAACAAAATAACAGAAACACAGTGGTATACATGTTTTGGACAGTGTTCTTCATTAGCCAGTCTTTCATGATGAAATGATGAAATGACTAAGACATGCTAAACCTTACAAAAGTTCAATGGAAGATCAACGGAAAAGAGGTATTATGGAGTGGCAAATCCAAGTTTGAAATTTTTGTCATTATACCCTTGCTAAAACAACAAATCTAATGGTGGCCTAAGACTTTTGCACCGTACTGTATATTAGACTAAATAAAAAGTTGGTTCTCGCAGATTACTTGTTGGATGTGGGAGACAACAATGATCTTGACGTTCAAGAATAAGGGACATATTGCTGTGGCCAGATACCTGGGTCAGAGCATCTCCAAAACAAAAGGCTTGCAGCTGCTCCTGCTCAGCAGGCATGAGTACCTAAAGACAGTGGTCCCAGAAGGGACAAACCAACTGAACAGCTATACAACAGCTGAACAGAGTTTGGTTTGTAATTGATTTTGCTGCTGAGTGAGAAAACTGATAATTATACCACAGTTAGTTCTGACCCCACAATCTGAGAGACGCTCCATTACTGCATGATAATGGCACTGTGACCGGTGCTCTAGAAGTGTTACTCTGGAGCATACACACACGTGACCTAGCAACAATGCCCAACCTTAAAAGCAGCCAAGTTATAATGAGTAAAACACTGCCAAAATGAAAGCTATAAATAGTTTATAAAATCTACTGGTTTGGAAAATCATTTAAACTTGGAACATGAAGCTAGACGTGGTAGCCTAGCGAGTAAGGTACTGGACTATGGACCAGAAGGTCCAGAGTTCAAATCCCACCTCTGCCAAGCTGCCACTGTTGGGTCCTTGAGCAAGACCCTTAACACACAATTGCTTGAATTGTAAGACTGTATCAATTGCAAGTCGCTCTGGATAAGAGTGTCTACTAAAGGCTGTAAATGTAAAGCCTATTAATGACCAACCTGAGCGAAAGGTTTATCACCTTTAGGATTTGGAAGCTGGAAAAGCTCTAAACAGTCCTTTAAATCAAACATCCCAGCTCTTAATGGATTCACAGCTCGACTGAAGAGCAACGAGACTGAAGATCAGTTTTAGTCCCATCAACAAAAATTATGGATCAGCTTCATCCCTCACAGAGACGTCGTTTGCTGGAGTTAAACTCGGCTCTTTCATTAAATCGGAGCTTCGTTCCTCTGACAGGTTTGTTATCTGTAAGTCCAGCTCTAACCCAGAGAAGCTGCTGATGCTCTGTAGCTCTGCCCTTACATTTCTGACTGATCAGATTCACATTAAGAGCTTCATCATACAGATTTATAATCACTAATCAAACGGGATCTAGACTTTGGTTAGAACACCGGGATCTCACTCCGATTTGCTTCAGTCGGTAGAATAGGATCTAAGTAACAGCCTGCCTTATAAACCCCACCCATTTTATTTGCTGAATGTAAATAAACTTTCTTTTTAATAAATTAAAACTTACCAATCGATATATTTGTGTTTATTGTCTGTATAATAAAGTTATTGGTCATTCTGTTCCTCGGCTTTACTGTCTGAAGGGCTTAGCCGTGGGGGAACGATAGAATGGAGCTATTTTACCTCAGGAAGGCTGATAAACAAATCATTTTTATGTCCTCTTTATCTTAAAATCTAACAATAAATGGCGAAAACGGAACTATGGTGTGAGGTGGGCTCGTGCCTACAACCGCATCACACCCATGCCAGTATATCACATTAAAGCATGACCGAGTGCATTATTGCTTAAACATGATTTCTTTTCTAAATAACCAGCATTTATTTATCTTTGTACAGCCATACGACATTTCACATCCATCCAATCAATGTCACTTTAACAACTGAAGTTTTAAGAATTATAATAGGAAATTAAAACCTTTATTATATATCTAATTCATGTTTGAATGACAGAAAACACGTACAGTGGTACCTCGGTTCTTGTCATTAATGCGTTCCAGAAGGCTTGTTGAGAACCAAAAATGACAAGCCAATTTTTCCCATAAGGAATAATGTATAATAATGCAGAGGTTAATCGGCATATAGCTGTAGACACACTCCTTTTGAAGTATGAGAGAAATGAGAGACCTACTGGCAGACACAAGCCGTCTCCATAGTAAAGAACAGAGGGTCCATGAAGAGTTCCAGGACTTCCTTCTTCCAAGCGCGTTTAGTGTAAGCGTATCCACTCAGACTGCTCAACAGCTGTGCTCCGGCACTGAAACTGGGCATGTTATAGGCACTGAAAGATGGACACAGACAGAGCGAGGGCTTAGGGGTTGTTTAAACACAAACAAACATGCACTTTAAAGATAATGAGTACATACCTGTGGTTCTTCAGGTAAGGAAAAACGTAATACATGAGACGGGAAATGAGAGGCACAGCCTTCTCCTTCTCATCACTGCGATATACCATGTCCAGCAGAGGAGCCAGAACCTGGAGGAAATGTTTTAGTGTGACAAAGTCAAATTCATTTCTATAACGTTCTTTACAGGGAAGCATTGCCTCAAAGCAGCTTTACAACTAACTGGACCCGCAGCCCTAACTGAGCAAGAATTGGGTGACACTGGCAAGAAAAAAACTCCCTAAAGTTATAGGGAAGAAATCATAGGAGGACAAGACTCAAAAACCAACCCAACCTCCTTGGGTAGTTATACAAGTCAAGTCAAGTCAGATTTATCTCTATAGTGCTTTTGACAATGGAGCATTGTCTCAAAGCAACTTTACAATTTTAGATTATCTCCTAATATCTATGTCCAATCCCAAATTGAGCAAGCCTAGGGTGACAGTGGCAAGGAAAAACTCCCTAAATGAGGAAGAAACCTTGGGAGGACCAAGACTCAAAAAGGGACCCAACAATGGATCAATGGAATCCAAATGGAAAAATCCTACTATACGTCAGAATGAAACATGAATAAAGTTACCCAGTTAATAGGTCTACAGCAATTGTTCAAATAAAAAAAAGCTAAATAAAAATTAAGAGAACATATTTAAAGAAAAATATTTAATAAAAACAACATACTAATTAAAACAACATAAAAGGAACACAATACAATATCATGAAGAGTATAATAATCAAGGACTATAAAACTATACAACATAAGACAATAGCACATATAAATGACATGCTGAATAAAATAAGGCAGATAATATGCACATCAGCATTATTTGGTCCGGTAAAACTGAGTCACTTTAGGATCTCACGTCACCCACTCTCAGCTATAAAACACTGGGTGGAGCAAACTGTGACTTGCACTACTGTCAATTCAAAATAAATGAAAATAAACTCAGCCTTATACATTTCTGGGATTTTGTTGCTCTTTTTACATTGTACAAATCCTCATAATCATGGTGTGAACCAAACCGGGACTTAACGTTTATTCCCTATAGAACTTGGGATATACCTCAGCCAGCAGAGCCAGAGCCTGTACACTGAACACAGATGGGGCAGAGGACGACACCATGGTACTCGCTTGGCCAACGGACTCTGAAAGACAGACACGATTAAGTCATATCATTTCTTTCTGACTAGATTACACAAAACATCAACAAGATCGTAAGAGGCACAGACAACGTCTGTCTATAGCAGAGATTTTTTTTTCACCTTTTTGGTTCTCATGCTCAAACATTTGGGTATCTACAGTGGAGCAAAAGAGCATTTAGTCAGCCACTGATTGTGCAAGTTCTCCTACTTAGAAAGATGAGAGAGGTCTGTAATAAGATCTCATCCCGTGGGGTCAAAATGATCATGAGAATGGTGAGCAAAAATCCAAAAACTACACGGAGGGACCTGATGAATGACCTGCAGAGAGCTGGGACCAAAGTAACAAAGGCTACCATCAGTAACACACTACGGCGACAGGGACTCAGATCCTGCAGTGCCAGGCGTGCCCCCCTGCTTAAAACCAGTACATGTCCAGGCCCGTCTGAAGTTTGCCAGAGAGGAGCCATATGGATGATCCAGAGAAGAGGATTGGGAGAATATCATGTGGTCAGATGAAACCAAAATAGAACTTTTTGGAAAAAAACTCAACTCGCCGTGTTTGGAGGAAGAAGAATGCTGAGTTGCGCCATACCCTACTAGGAAGCCATGAGGGTGGAAACATCATGCTTTGGGGCTGTTTTTTCTGCAAAGGGGACAGAACGACTGATCCGTGTTAAGGGAGAATGAACGGGGCCATGTATCGTGAGATTTTAAGCCAAAACCTCCTTCCATCAGTGAGAGCATTGAAGATGGAACGTGGCTGGGTCTTCCAGCATGACAATGATCCCAAAACCACCTGCTTGGGCAATGAAGGAGTGGGCTCCGATAAAAAGCATATTAAGGGCCTGGAGTGGCCTAGCCAGTCTCCAGACCTCAACCCCTAGAAAAATGTGTGGAGGGAGTTGAAAGTCCATGTTGCCCCAAAACATCACTGCTCTAGAGGAGATCTGCCATGGAGGAATGGGCCAAAATACCAGCTACAGTGTGTGCCAACCTGGCTGAAGACTTACAGGAAACGTTTGACTTCCTGTCATTGCCAGCAAAAGGTTATGTAATGTTAAGTATTGAGTTTCAACTTTTGTTATTGACCAAATACTTATTTTCAGCCATGAACTTACAATTAAATTCTTTAAAAATCCTACAATGTGATTTCCTGCATTTTGTTTCTCTTTTGTCACTCATAGTTGAAGTGTACCTATGATGACAATTACAGACCTTTCTCAACTTTCTAAGTAGGAGAACTTGCACAATCAGTGGCTGACTAAATCCTTTTTTTTCCCCACCTAAGTACCTAAGGATTCACAAACTGCGCAAGCTGACAACATTGCCATTTCTTTGTGGGCTGCCTTGTTATTTCTGACTAATGTGCATTCATTTGAACTCAAAGCCTGAATGACGACTTGGAAAAAAAAAAAGATAAATTGTACACTTGTAAACATATTATTAGAGATACCTGTACACCTACTCATGTAATTATCTAATCAGCCAACAGTGTGAAAGCTGTGTAATGAATAGAATCAGCCACATCAGCCTTCAGAATACACAAAAATGTGATCTCAGAGATTTTGACCATGACATCATTATGGTATCAGATGGTAACCCAGATAAGCACACAGAAAAGCATCTCAGAATGCACAACCTTGAGGTGGGTGGGCTACAACAGAGAGCCCCTTCCCAGTATTAGGACAGTATTCCTAACAAAGAGCTCATGGAGTGTATATGTCACACAATTGCACACACATGACCCACACTTGCCCAGACATGTACGGGCAAAGTGTGTAAGACCAAAAAGGTGACCATTTAAAAAGGGGTATGATGGTTTTCCATAGGCACTATAAACAGAGACAGAAAGCAAACACCAAGAAAATCTCCTGTGCCACCGTATTGCACTGTCTGCACCGAAAGTATTCTAAGTGGGGTTTTAAAGAGATGAGGTGGGGGAAACAATTACATCATCATTTGTTATTCAAACTCACTTTCCCTACTGGTTTACATTTAAATAGTAGGGTTTGGCTGTACAGGTAGTTCTCGACTTACGACGCAGATCCGTTCCTAGGTGGCGTTGTAAACCGATTTTCGGTGTAAGTCGGAACACACGTACATACTGTACATAAATAACATCAAAAATAACATACTGTAAGCACTTATCCTATCCTAATACCTATCCTAACACAGTAATTATCAATATAATATCAAAATATCAACATGCTTAAAGCACTTATATTACAGCATGGCAAAGTCATTAACACAAAGTGCATTTCATAATAAAAGTATGGAATATCTCATATAATTTGCTGAATAATGCATTGAAATGGAAATCAACAACAAATGATCACTCCTGCCACATGACTCCCTACAACACACACTGCTGAGATCCTCATTTAGGCCAGGAGAGTGCAAAGGCGTATCGTAAACTATATCGCTTGCCGGAGAAAATTCTAAATTCTAAATTCAATGTACAGTTTCTGCTGAATGTGTATTTAGGCATCTTATTGGATTCCCATTGTAAACTCAAAATATTCAGTCCATCATAAAATGGGGAATATCTGTATGCGTACATGTGTGTGTAACTCTGTCTTCCTATACTTCCTAAACTTGCCAATTCTGACTTGTGAGGACTGTTTTGTCGGTCCTCACTTCTTTAATTGCTTTTTACAAAAACTATTACAAGTCAACTGTTATCTGAAAAACATAAAGAGCCAAATGAGATTTGGTTTAGGTGTGTGTGTTTACATATATGTGTGTACCTTGCTTTGCTATACTTGTGAGGACCAAATGTCCTCACAACGATAGGAAAACCTGCCAATTTTGACTTGAGGAATGTTTGGCCAATCCTCACCTCTCAAATTAAAAACTTACAAGTCAACTCTTAGTTGAAAACTCAAACAGGCCAAAAGATTTGCTTTAGGTATGTGTGTGTGTACCATTTAATTCACTTCCTTCAGGCTCATCTTCGTCCTCCTGAGGGCAGATCTGAGGCTGTGCTTTCACCTCAAGGTTACGACTCAGCCAACTGGTCTGTTCCAGGGACGATCCAGCCACAGTGCCTACAGTCTCCACGATACGCTGAGTCACTTCCTGTCATGTAAAGCGACAATCACATACTGACTTGACCAATAAACAACAACAGATGTCTCTGAAACGGTTCCCTGAATACTGCACTAATTAAGGTGGTCGCCATTATGTAGTGCTGCAGATTCTCTCTGGACAGTGTTATTCCCTGGCTAGTGTACTACATTACTACCCATAATGCACTGTAATTGTATTGAACAACCAACAGGCATTACATACTTTCACACAGTTATCGCACCATGCACAGTGATTCCATCTTCTAACGTTAATGGTGACTGGCATACCGATTGGTGCACTGGCGCTACGTGCTGGGCCGGAGTGTGAAGCAGCTGTGATAGGAATTCGCATCATAAACTACATAACTCATGCATCCATAGGGATTACTTTCAGTTTTGAAGTTACTGAAGATGGCGGACAATTACTGTGTATAACTTAATGCACAAATGTGCCTTGCTAGGGTAAAGGGCTGCAATCAATGATCGTTGTGGTCGACTAATCTGTCGATTTTTTTATTTGTATTAGTCAATTAGCCAAACTATTATTTTAGTCATGCCCACCATCTCTGCTTTTGGGTGCGCTCTTGGTTCCAGTTGCGTGTTTTTAGCTCAAGGGCTCAAGTTCTGCACACCTGGGAATGTTGAAATGTCCACCCTGCTGGCCAGTGTCTGCCTTAACATACATTCCCAGAGCAAATGAATCCTAAAGCCTAGACAGTCCATCATAGGTTCGGTCGGTCGGTCGGTCGGTCGGTCGATCCCTCTCTCCCTCTCGGTCTCCCTCTCTCCCTCTCTCGGTCTTGGTCTGTCTCTGTCTCGAACTTTCTCTCTCGGACTCTCTCTCCCTCTCTCTAGCATAGACTTGTGTTTTTATGCGACCATCCCTTTCCGTAAGTGCTGTCTAAATTCTGTTCCAGCATCTCCCTCACTAATGCCTATATACTGCTCTAGATTAGTGGCCAGGGAACAAATTCAGACTTTAGTCTGTCAACCATCACTACTACATCTGGTCCCTGAATGCGTCTCTAACCTGCAGATCTTTGGAGTCTCTCTTGTTGTCCATGTTCGGGAGTCGATTCACAAAGTCATTCAGGATGCTGCGTGGGGGGAAAGCATTCAGTTTAGAAGGTGACACCTGCCAAACCAGCTGACACTGTCAAACGATCACACCAGAGCAGATAACTGCATAACACATAGGCTGCCTTCCATCTGATTCCAATGTAAAATAATAATGCAAATTTGTTGATTAAGGAAATGTGGGCCAAGGAAGTGAAATAAATATCACGTTACAGCACGACAAAATCTGGCCTGGAATCTGGAATCTGGAATG
Source organism: Ancistrus triradiatus (assembly GCA_025084515.1). NCBI lineage: Eukaryota > Metazoa > Chordata > Actinopteri > Siluriformes > Loricariidae > Ancistrus > Ancistrus triradiatus. The sequence continues at coordinate 289,519 of JAJAGP010000580.1, read as the reverse complement.
CTGGACATAGAGACAATGCTCCCTTGTAATAAGTGCTATAGAAAGAAATTACTTTGACTCTGAAAAACAAAAAAACCTTTTGGTTTTGGATTCAGTTTTCAGCTCTAAATTTCGGTTTCAAGAAAGAAGTTTAAATTTGGTGCATTGCCAGAATATACAGGGGATCCCATTAGTCAAGCATTATGTGTTTAACGTACACCCACTGAGTACTTTATTAGGAGCTACACTGCCCAAAACAAAACACCTGGATTTAACTAAGCAAATTGTTAAAAAGTTAAAAAAGAGCCTCCCATCGGATAATAACTGCATTGGTGATGATGTTTCAGCTGGCAACAAGTTCTTTAACCCTAACTGATGCAGTGAGTAGCTTCTCATTTGTTAAACAACCATGTCCAAAGACATCCTGTGGTCATGGGAAAGATGTTCATCTGTTTCAGAAGGGTCAGACTGTGAAAGAGTGCTTCAGGGAGCATGAGCCATCATTATCACACATGGATTGTCCACCACAGAGTCCAGAGCTGAACCCCATTGGGAATCTTTGGGATGTGCTGGAGAAGACTTTGCACAGTGGAACAAATCCCATCATCAATACAAGATCTTGGGGGAAAATAAATGCAGCTCTGGACAGGGGACTGGGGTAGCCTAGCGGTTAAGGTTGCTGGACTATGGACCAGAAGGTCCAGGGTTCAAATCCCACCTTTGCCAAGCTGCCATTGTTGGGTCCTTGAGCAAGACCCTTAACCCACAATTGCTTGGATTGTAAGACTGTACCAATTGTAAGTCGCTCTGGATAAGGGCATCTGCTAAATGCTGTAAATGTAAATGGAGATGATGCCACAGCGAATGCGTGGTGGTCCAATGAAATATTAATGTGTGAGACCTTTTTTGGCCGGCAGTGTATATTAACGCAGGTTAATAATTCCTTTCTTACTGCATTATACTAATCAGAACAAAACAAGCATTGTCCAGTATTCACAACAGACGATACATTTGGTATAATGCAGTGAGCGTTCTCACCCCAGCAGCAGGAAATGGCCAGGTGGGGCGAGATTGAGTTGCACAGACTCCCTGAGCAGAGAGAGGAGAGACACGATGTTCTCCTGAAGAGCCTGGGCAGGAAGACTAAAGACACAACAAAGAGACAAATCAAGACCTTAAATCACATCCTCCAACAAACTATAAGTTGGCAACAGTCGTAAGAAGGGTTGAGATATTATGAGGTATTAGAAGAGCTGTTTGGAGACAGACTGAACGAGACTGATGGATGAAAATGGGCTGGGTCAGATCCATTACCTCTGGATAAAGGCGAAGCAGAACTGCAGCATGGGAACGTCAACCAGGGTAGGAATTTTCTGGGGAGGCAGAAATGCGGATATTAATATTTGGCAGGATTGGGTACTGAGGTATGAGGCATTTGGCAGGTCTTCATGTACATCAATCAGGTTAGGATAACAGGGGTCCAGGGTCAATCTGGCACCACAGTGGGCAAAACAGGAAGCAACCCTGGAGGGTCTTGGTCCTTTTAGGGAGTTTTTCCTTGCCACTGTCAGCTAAGGCTTGCTCAATTTGGCATCGGCCTTAGATATTAGAAGTTACCAGAAAACTGCAAAGCTGCTTTGAGACAATAATGCATTGTAAAAAGCAGTAGAGAAATAAATCTGGACTTGACTTGGCTTGAGAGGGCACTAGACACACATATACAGGTGCTCCCCAGTTCACGCTGGGGATAGGTTCTGACAAATCCATCGTAAGCTGAATTTATCATAAATAGAGGAGTTTAATATATACACATATATACATATACACACACACTATATACTGTACATGTCATAACATGACCTCGCAACCATGGCTTTTTCATGATTCCCCCCAATTTAATTTTGGTTCTCTTTCATCATCTAGATCACCACCATTATCCAGCCTTTCAGTTATACTTCACCAGATATTTTCTTTAAATCCAGCGTGTTGTTTGTCCTATAAGCTCTTGTGCTCTGACAACAGAGCTCTGATTGGTCAGGCTGATTTTAACGCATCTGAACAACGCAGAAATTGGAACAGGCTCCGATTAAACATTTTATGCAGCGTCACAGTTCATCAGTTACGAACTCGGTGTGAAGGACGGCATTAAAGTACGTGTGCTCTATTTCGCCTACATGGTCCATGCCAAATTGAATCGCAGCAGTTATTCATGCTCATGGAGGTATTACTTGCTATTAGGTACGTTTCAGTGACTAATTTTCTGTCTGGTGAGCTTATTATCGTGTTGACTTTGACAGCTCTTCTATACATAGTGTCGTACCGGGTCTCCTTTTATTAGATGCGGTTTCTTCACCACCTCCCTGACGAGCTGTAGTATGGTGTCAGCACGGAGTGTGTTCAGAGACTTCACCAAGTCCACGATGGTCATCTGAGAATCGCTGGCTACTGGTAAGATCTGCACAAACACACAAACACACATCAGTGTGTTCCTGCTGCTGAGGTCATCACCCTAATTGGTCCCCATGCTCATTAAGTACAGGGTTTCAAACTCGTCGTCGTGATGTCATCCCCTCTCACCGTCATCTTGGAGCGCCTCTTTCGGCTCAGGCGACTGTTCCACACAGCAGCCACCGAGGCCATGATCTGTGTACCATACTGCTGGGTCAGAGGCGTCAGGAAACCCAACACTTTCTGTTTCAGGATCTGCACAGCACAACAACACACGGCCTTAGAGTTACACCACACAGTGTTAGAGTCCCCAAATTAATGAACCTGTTTAACCCCTAATAAACATACCTTTGTGCTCTTAAAATAGACAGAGGTGGGGGAGGATCGTGTGCTTTGGGAGGAACTGGCACCCTTGACCACACCCCAGAGTATGGCCATGGTGCTGACCATATGAGGGAATCCCTCCAGAACGGCATTGCGTGCGTTGCGCATGTCTATAGCATCGCACCCTGAAGACTACAGGCAGACAGTACGTGCAAGTTCAACTGACAATCACTTTTCTTCTTTCTTCTATCTGGATGAACAAAAGCTATAAGTTCTATGCAGTGTGTTAAGTGTGTATGAGCGTGTGTTACCTTCTTGTGTTCCAGAAGGCAGTAGTGTGTGATGGTGGTAAGACCCTCCAGCAGAGTCAGAGGATAGTCAGGAGCAACGTTCTCCTTCTTTAGATTGCTGCTGCTAACACAATCCATACATCCACAAACAAATCTCAGAGCAAGTACAACAGTATATGTATGTATGTGTATATATATATATAAACAGGTGGAAATTCGCAAGACTGCAAGATTGACACAAGATTGATCTCTTATTACCCATGAGTCGCCTTGAATCCATCATGCTCATGCTGCTTCACCAGCTCATCCAGGTTTCTGCAGATCTGAGACATGACGGGGGCCACGATGATAGCCAGCGAGCGGCCAAGGAATGGTAAAATCTGGCAGAGCAGCGTCACCCAGGCCGGGTGCATAGCAAAGCCATACTGTGGGCACAGAGCCCGGGCTGCTGCTGACACAAACATGCCTTGTGATGTGATGGGTTGATTGGTGACATAGCGAATGGCCTTTATGGACTGCTGAAACATCATTGCAGTTTGCCACTCTCGCGCTAGGGCTGAAGACTGGGTGTCCTCCCGGAGCTGCTGAAGTTGGTTCTCTCCTTGGCTGGGCGTCTTGGATTGAAGTGGAGAAACAGCATGTTCTAGTACAATGAGAACCTTTAGGAGCTTGAGCAGGGCAATCTGGAGAGAATGTTCAGTCCAGCTTCCATCTCGGCTGCAGTGGACAAGGGTCTCCTCTGATACGTCCCCTTCCTCATCGCCCTGACCTTCTTTGGTCAGTACATGTTGGTCAGGCGCCTCTGCACGCTGGCAGATGTACATGGACAAGGAGAGCATGAGGAGAACATACTGCTGCAAATTGCTGCCCCACAGGAGGTTCTGTATAGCTTCCAGGCTTCCACTGGCAGTCGCTTCACCCGTCTGAGAATGCTGAGCCACGATCACTAGTTGGGCCACCAGTGCAGTCAGTACTTCCACACTCTTGACTTGCACCTCCCGGTTCTCCTGCAGCTGCCCCGCATTCACTCTGGCATAAGCAGGGAAGTGGGATCGCAAAAACCGCAAACAGAGGCACGTCAGGATCTCCAGGAGTAGACCGGGAGGGGACGAGGGTGAGGATAGCGGAGAGGAGGGTGGCTGATTTGGGGTGCCAGCATTTGGAGGAGTGGAATTCTGGAGTGGGCCATAGAAATGACCCCCCTCCTGGGCTCGCTGGTGCCTCTGCAGTAGATTCTGGATTAGGTTGAGGTGCGCAGTTGAGCTGCAATCCAAAGTCGTGCTGCTTAGTGCCTCCACCAGTGGGCCTGCACTGCTCCGGAACAGAGTCTCCACCACTGAAAATGCGTACAGAATCCGCTCGCACTCGTACGGCTGCCGGTAGAGCAGAACATGCCGAAACAGGGAATCCACCGCCTCCTGCTTCTCACGTTGTTTCTTTAAAAGGCGGGACTTGGCCAATTCCTCTAGCTGCCCATCATCTTCATCACTCGAGAGCGAATCTGAGGCCTGCGTGAGCTCAGAGCCCACTCGCACGAGACCATTTTCCAGAACACCCTGTACATCATCAGAGCGTTGTAAGTAAGGGGTGGAGCCAGAGCTCGAGTTCTCAGTGGAGTTCTGGGCACCGCTGGTGTCGGCGGACTCCGTGTGGTCGCTCTCGTCTTCTTCATCTTCTCTGTCCTCTCCCTCAGTCTCTTCGCTTTCGCTGCGAGATATGGCAGGCGATTCAGACATTTCCTGATGCGATGGGTCTTGTTGCAGTTCGAGCCAGAGGGCCTCACGGTCTATCACAACAATGCCAGCCAGCATGCCATCCTCTGGTTGGTTCATCAGCACCACGCCTTGTCCACTGGTCTTTGTGTTGGTCCTGTCTCTGAAACTTAACGCATTCCAGTTACCTATGGAGGAAAAAATTGTTTTAGTGAGTATAACTGTAACGTGGGGACCTCCTTGTGGGCAGGTCCACTGATCTGGAATAGACGCACCTCAGGAATTCTGTCAAATACATGCACAGACCAGAAAGTGTACAGAGATCAAACCAAACGTTTGATGCCAGTCAACCACACAGACTTAACAGTGCCAGGAAATCCCTGTATTTTCCAGTTTGGGGGAAACCCTTCTGTGCTTTACCACAGGGCCAGGAAACTGAAACCCAACTCCAGAGCTGCCAAACCTCTCCTCACCAAAGGTGAAATACAAGCTAGGGTGGCTCAGTATTGGGTATCAATGCTCTTCCTACTGAGCTACTCTGGTTCCCAAGTCTCAGAGATAAAACAGTATCCCACACAGATTTAATAAGCACAGTACAGTGGTACCTTGGTTCTCGAACCACCTCGAAACAAATTCGGTTCATGACACATTTTGACTTGAAAAATTTGTTTCGGGTCTCGATGTTTGCTCGGTACTTGTTGCACTTGCTTAAACTTGAAGGAGTCGAGCTGCGTGACTCGTTTCAGCCTAAACTCGATTCACGATTCCTGATTCACAATTCAGTACACAGTGATTCAGATTCACAATAGCCCTTGCTCAGTGAAGATCTTTAACTTTTCACTTTCAATCCGTTACTCACTAAATCACATGAGATTTTCAACACTTTATTATAAAATAAGCTTTGCTTTAATGATTTTGGCCAACTGTAGGTTAATGTAAGTGTTTTAATGACGTGTACAAAGCTCTGCTATGATACAGTATAGACTACAAACTCCTCGGTTCATGATACATGTAACTTGTGATGGATTTGTTGAACATATCCCCATCATTCATCAGGGAGCTCCTGTACAATACAACTCCATTAATGCATATAATGCCTTATACAGTGTGGATTTTCTGGGGGCCTGGGATGGATTCATTCAATTTACATTATTCCTTATGGAAAACATTTGCTTGGTACTTGTTTTCAGTTCTGGATAAGGCTTCTGGAACAAATGAATGATGAGAACTGATGTACCACTGTATGAATAACATGGTGTCCAAACCACATAACATCTGATTGCTCAGAAAGTATCATGGATGTTAATTGATACATACTTGTATACAGTACATGTGAACTTTAATCATAACTCAAGCAGAAAATTCCACCATTTGTTCATAATTACTTCAGTAACACACCGACTGAGAGGTTGTGCTTGACGCTCTGGATAGATGCTCTCTGGGTCTTTGGGTCCAGCAGCAACAGCAGAACCGGTTCCAGGATGCGAACAACGTCGCCAAGGGAGAGAGCTCGCACTAACCAGCTCTGACCGACTGTACTGACGCTGCCGTCCTGATTGTTCAGACTGTCCAAGACCACAAAAAGAGACCTGAGAGAGAGGGAAAGAAGGAAAGAGGGTTAGGAGGTGGGAAACCATTCAGGCTGTTATGATTCTCCTGTTTCCCCAATGAATACCCGACCTGTCAAAGGAGCGATTCAGAGAAGTGCTGCGATTGGTCTGGACCTCCCGCATCAGGTGCCACAACACAGAGAATCTGTGGAGAGCCTCCAAACGTACAACCTGTTACAACAGAAATGTATCAGTGTAGCATTCTGGAAGGGCCAATCAGAAAGTTGCCAATATATGCAAATAATACAAGTGTGTGTGAGCCTTACTGCACCTTGTCCCTGCTGAGCAAAGCCATGCAAATGATGTCCTCACAGATGGCCGTGGACGGTGCCAGGCAGTGCAGCCGATAGAAGAGCTCCACACAGGAGATATGCTGCTCTCTGCGCTCAGTGACCAGCTGAGCCCAAAGCACCTGAGCTGTACGCTAATAGAGACCGAAAACTGTACTTTTTAAAAATGTAGTTTTCCCCAATAAACTTATCTTTTTGCTCTACTGTAATCACTTACATGAATCATCATCATTCATACATAGAATCAGATCCCAACAACTCCTTCTTGGGAAGTTTTTTATTGTCAGAATATACACACTGCCTGGCCAAAAAAAAAAAAAAAAAAAAGTCAGACACTCTAAAATATCGTTGGACCGCCTTTAGCTTTGATTACAGCACGCATTCGCTGTGGCATCGTTTCCAAGAGCTTCTGCAATGTCACAACATTTATTTCTGTCCAGAGTTGCATGAATTTTTCCTCAAGATCTTGTATGGATGATGAGATTTGGACCCCTGTGCAAAGTCATCTCCAGCACATCCCAAAGATTCTCAATGGGGTTCAGCTCTGGACTCTGTGGTGGACAATCCATGTGTGGAAATGATGGCTCATGCTCCCTGATCCACTCTTTCACAATCTGACCCTTCTGAAACAGATGAACATCTTTTCCACGACCACAGGATGTGTCTTTCGACATGGTTGTTTAACAAATGAGAAGCTCCTCACTGCATCAGTTAGGGTTAAAGAACTTGTTGCCAGCTGAAGCATCATCACCAATGAAGTAATTATCCAATGGGAGGCTCTTTTTTTTTTTTAACTATTTGCTTAGTTAAATCCAGGTGATGACCCTTTTCTTGGCCAGGCAGTGTATATGGTCATTATACCATTGCTAAAACAATTGTATATCTGTTGGAAGTTTGCTTGTTTATTTAAAGTCATCAATTGCTATTCGTGACAGGAGCAAAGTTACATCAATACTACTCAGACACATTCATACTGGTCCAATTTAGAGCGACCTGTTCACCTAACACGTCTTTGGAATGTGGGAGGAAGCCGGAGTAAACCCATGCAGACACCGGGAGGACATGCAAACTCCAAGGTGGCCAAAGACTTATGCAAATTACGGTATATTGTCATCACGCCGGAGTTCATTCATGCTTTTTCTGTTGTTGTTATCGCAATAGTCGCCGAGAACCGAATGATGTAAAAGACACTTCAAAGTTTGAGAGTTTATCAAGCACAAAATGACTTGAGCTTAAATTCATCTCTAGGTTCCTGTATACTCGTAGCTGACCTGGTAAAAATCGGTGCGTTCCTCCATGCTTTTGAGCACGACGGGGTAGAGGGGAGGCAGAGTGACCATCTGTAGCTGCCCAGTGAGAGGGTTTGCTTCTGATCTCTTATAGCGCTGGTTCTTGTCCTGAATGACCAGCGCTAAAGACTGAGAGTGGTTTATAAGCTCCAGAAGGGAGGAAATGGCCACATGCTGGACCTACACACACACACACACACACACACACACACACAGCTATTGTACCATCTACAAACTCAATGATGAATAATAAATAACAGAGGTGTAACAATGCAAACATGTCAAGGTGTGCATCGTGGAGATATGACATCACAAGCATTCTGTTTGTTATGCAATCTGATGCATTTTCTGAACACCAGAGGGTGCACCCATACATCTTACTCTGATACACATTAAGTGTTAAGTACACATTTATGTCATTTAGCAGACGCCCTTATCCAGAGTGACTTACAACTGATAGTCTTACAATCCAAGCAATTGTGGGTTAAGGGGCTTGCTCAAGGACCCAAAAGCTTGGCAGCTTGGTAGAGGTGGGATTTGAACCCTGGTCCATAGTCCAGTACCTTAACCTCTAGGCCAGCACAGTACATTACTTAATATATGGTGAAGCTACGGAAGAACATTATATTTACAATTTTAAACCTCTTTTCCTAGTGGTTTCTTTTAATTATACCTCTGTTTCTAGTCATTTTTTTAATTGCAGAATACTAACTTTTTTGTTCAAGAAATGTGCATTGTTTACACTTCAAAAATAATCCAAAAAACATCCAATCGTGAACTCATGAACAGAACCAGATCGAGAGCAGAGCGTATCATTACACCCCTAATAAGTAATAAGTATCCAATCACACTCATGTTCCCTCTTATCATTTCCCATACCTGGTAATCTTTGGAAATGCAACACAGAATCATCAACGACCTCAGCCACTCAGGTAGTGGGCGCTTCTCGTTACCTGCAGGGAAAGGCAGTTTTCTTTTCAGTTTCATTCCCCCCATACAGCTAAATGTGATCAGGTTTATCACCATGAATCGTACCCGTGCTTTTGAACAAACTGTCGTGGAGCTCTTGGTTCTCCTCCTCGGTGTAGTACACAGGGAACGTCGTGCTCTCCAGCAGCAGGTGACAGGCAGCAGTAAAGGCCTGGCGACAGGATTCGCCAATCTCGCCTTTCCCCCGTGACTGGAATCCCTCCGTCCACTGCAGGAGAGCAGGTCCAGAGCGTTTGTCTCCACCCAGCTGAGGCAGGAACCGCATCTTACTCGGGTTAAATATTTCAGCCAGCCTGTCTTTAATCAGCCCCAGATCTCGGGTGCCCTCACGCCTGGGCGAAGAGTGTGTCTTGCCCTGCTGAGACGCCTGCGCCACCTCCTTCTGCACCTTCTGCTTATCTGGATCTACAGCCTCCAGCAGATGCCTGAGGAAGGAGGGGTAAAAAAACAAAACAAAAAAACCTAAGGATTAAAGATATGTTTAGGAACACATATTGAGGTCCTTAATGTACAACTGCTTGGACTGAAAATTAATAATAATAATAATAATAATAATTATTATTATTATTACAACATACAGTCCAAGCAGTTGTACATTTATTATTATTATTATTATTATTATTATTATTATTATAGTTGATGTTGTTGCTATTACTTACTATAAAATAAAAACTATAAATAAATATTATTGTCATTATCGTTGTTATTATTATAATTAACAATATTATTAATTTAATAGTGTTACTATTGCTATTAACATTATTATGACTTTTATTACTCTTTTATTTTTATAATTTTTTTTGCTGAGTCCATCACAGGGCCAGAAAAGGTCATTGTTACAGCACTGTGAGATGATCCCCCATATAGCCTCCTCTCCCTCAGACACAGCTAATTGTGCCTGTATATGATACCTGATCAGTGCAGAAGGCAATGCTGGTCTAGCATATACAATATTATTATTAGCAGTAGTAGTAAAACCATTTAAAAATGACTACTAGGTTACTTTTACAGAGTTTTTCTGTCCTGCACTTACTCAATTTTTTAAATCCCTTATTTTATCTTTCATTTTTTCCATTCTTTTGAATTCTTTATTATCTAGCTGAGCATGCTCCACAAGAACTCTTTTGTGATAATAACAGCAATATAGATAATTTACAATTCTTTTGGAATTTACTGGGCTCTGGACACCCTGGACAGGAGGCCAGTCCATCGCAGAATTCTTGCTGCCAAACCACTCGACATTCATGTCGCAAGACCAGCCCGGGATTGGAACGCAGGTTCTTAAGAACTGCTGTTTCCAGCAACTGGCTCTTAGCTCTGAGCCACAGGAGCAGTTTTATTGATAAAAGTCTAAATAAATATTTTAAAATAAAAATTATAATTCTAATGTTAGAAATATGCTTCAATCAAATAAATTACATGATAAGCTCACCGGAAAAAAATTGTCGCCTGTGTTTAAGGTGGTAATATCTTCTGGCTCCTGCAGATGGCGTTGCACGAGGATGATGGGGATATAAATGCCTGTGGGGTGTGTGACGGGATTCATAGACTGAGAAGAGGTGGTACAGTGCAGTGAAGGCCTCGTTTGATATGTGGAAAACAGGTCGCAAAGCAGATGTCAATGACTGGCAAAAAGGAATGATTGCATTTGGGCGGGCCGAAAGCCATAGTGCGAAGGAAGTAGTTGAATGTGCAGGTACAGTGGTGCTTGGAAGTTTGTGAACCCTTTAGAATTTTCTCTATTTCTGCATAAATATGACCTGAAACTTCATCAGATTTTCACACAAGTCCTAAAAGTAGATAAAGAGAACCCAGTTAAACAAATGAGACAAATATTATACTTGGTCATTTATTTATTGAGGAAAATGATCCAATATTAAAGATTAGTGAGTGGCAAAAGTATGTGAACCTGTGTTTTCAGTATCTGGTGTGACCCCCCGTTCAGCAATAACTGCAACTAAACGTTTCCTGTAGCTGTTGATCAGTCCTGCACACCGGCTTGGAGGAATTTTAGCCCATTCCTCCGTACAGAACAGCTTCAGCTCTGGGATGTTGGTGGGTTTCCTCACATTAGCTACTTTTAGGACTTGTGTGAAAATCTGATGACGTTTTAGGTCATATTTATGCAGAAATATAGAAAATTCTACAGGGTTCACAAACTTTCAAGCACCACCTCCTCTCAACCTATGAATCCCGTCGCACACCCCACAGGTATTTATAGCCCGATCATCATCGTGTAATGCCACCTGTAGGAGCCTGAAGTTACTACCGCCTTAAACACGCCTTTAAAGACCACCGGTGAGCTTATCTCCATGGTAAAATGATTCACCCCCCTGCAGTTCCCAGCAGTTCCTGGAACAGCCTGTATGTGTACATGCCATAAAACGTCCGGCGATGCATCACAAAGAGTGTAACAGCACACCTGGTGATGACGGACGCCAGAATGTCTTGTATCCATCTGGCCATGTTTTCCATGGTCCCTCCTTTCCTCCACACATCCACTGCTTTAGTGTAAACCCCTGAAACAGGAGGGAGCTGCTGCTCAGAAGGTGAGGCGCTGAGGCCCAGTCCGCTGTCCTCTGAGCGCAGGGCTGGCAACACAGCCGACTCAGGTCCTGCCTCTGGGACCTGTCCATTTATGGCCATTTCCTCTTCATGAAATTTATCATCATCATTAACTTCACTGGCCTCGTCGGTATTGGCGTCTGTTATCGCCACCTGCCCAAGACATCAGGAAATCAGTCTGAAGGTAAGACGAAAATCTTTGTGCGGCTGCATCTGGCATACCTGCGTTTCCTTCACATCCTGGACCTGTGACTCTGCATCCATGTCCATATAGCTGACAGGCATCTGGATTTTACTGAGCACTTTAAAACACGCCCTGAGGGCCTGAGTGAGCTCGTCTAGGCTGAGAGAGGCCATGTGGGAACCCAGACCCTTCAGCATGCTACCCAGCATCTGGGGCAGGTACTGCATTTGGATTTCAGCGTAAAGCTCCTGTTGGAGAACAGAGCAGAAGAAATCTTAGAAGCTGAATATAGCATGGAACAGGTCGAACAGATGCAACTTCAGACCTGAATACAGTGCAAAAACAATGTAGAATGCACTGCATGACCCTAATTGTGCCAGGAATCTCTCACTAGGGCCTTCCACAACTTGCTCCTAGCCCTTAAACCTCATATGGCCATAGGCTAGATACGTAATAGCGTTTAGCACTGTGAACCACTGCTCTACCGCTGAGCCACTCTGGTTCGCATCATGCCTCTGGTGAGGTGAGGTTCGAGCAGTAGGTGGAAGATGCAGGTGGGTTTTGGGGGAGCTTTCCTGTCTTACCAGGTTGTGCAGAGATGGTGTAACAACTCATTGCCACTCATGTTATATTTTGCCTTGCCAGAGGCTCCAATTTGACACAGATAATAAAACATAATTAGTGTATACATTACTGTGCAAAAGTCTTAGGCCACCACTAGATTTGTTGTTTCGGCAATACTATAATGACCATATATAATATACAAACTTGGATTTGTTAGAAACCTCTTTTCCACTGATCTTAATTCCAATCTTGTGTGAGTTTTAGCATATCTTAGCCTTTTTCACCCTGTACCCCTTACAAAAAAGTGGTTTTTCTTGGCTGCTACCCTTCCAAAAAGACCAAGCTTCTTCGAATTGTAGAATGTCGATGAAGCTGCCAGTTGCGATTATTGCTAAAGTAAGTATTTAGTCCCAAGAAGCCTTGTTTTTTTAATACTACATACTAATTTGATGTTTTTCCTTGTTTACATATAATAAAGGAATTATACATGGTTATTTATATTGCTGAAAAACAATGGTATATCTAATCTAATTGGTGGCCTAAGGGACTTTGTGCACAGCAATTGTATATAGATAAAATAAACACTTGCAAACCCAGGGGGGGTGGCACAGTTGGTGCTGCGGTTAGTGCTGTCGCCTCAGAGACCTGGATTTGAATCGAATCCCAGCCCAACTGCTGCCTGTGAGGAGTTGGCATGTTCTCCCTGTGCCTGCATGGCTTTCCGCCCACATTCTAAAGACATGTGTAAGGTCAACTAACATCTCTAAGGTGTCCCAGGGTGAGTGAGTGAGGGTGTGTGTGCATATGCCCTGTAATGGACTACCACCCTGTCCTGGGGTGATTCCCACCTTGTGCCCTGTGCTGCCTCTTAAGCCCCTGTCCTCTGCGACCCCGAACTGGATTAAGCGGGTATGGTGAGTGAATGAGTGAGATGCAACCCAGGGTAGTATTAATTACCAAAGGGATGACATCCAGGAGGAAGATGATGAGATTGGAGAGCTCCATCACTGATGGAGAATGACTCCAGGCTTTAGATGCAGGTGTTCCAGCTGTGTTACTTAGCATGCTGTAAAACACAGGATTCATTAATACATTATATTTAGCAGCACATTATGAAATCTCATGTCTAAAAAATCCCCACACAAATAACATTTTAGTTAAACCAACAGCGAATAATATTTGCTCACTCAGTTGCAGACCGAGTTAGCGTGAACCTTTGTGCGTGCATGTATGCGTACCTGACACAGGTGTGGAAACGTTTGGTCAAGTAGTCCCACAGGTACTCACTGCTCATGGCTCCCACCAACATATTGACTGTCTTTACAATCTCCGAAACATTTTTATTGTCTTTAATTTTACTGCAATTTGAAAAAAGCAACATATTATAACACACTGAATGAATTTAACAAGAGGCGCAGAGGTATGATCAGTGCATAATCATTGCATACATTACAGTAGGGTATTATACCCTCATTCACCTTGTGAGCTGGTAGCCAGATAGACTGGAATTAAGGGACTCCTCTCCCAGTAATTCTCTACAGTAACTATAGAACGCCCTGATCACCTCCAGCAGCACGTCTGAGACAATCAGTGGTCCTAAAGAGCAGAGAGGGAACGAATGGAGGGAGAGGAGAGAGAGAAGAGAGAGAGGACGGAGAGCCCGAGCAGCCTTTCTACTCTTCTCTTCCTCCTTTCCTCCACCCTTTCTCGAGAGAGAGGGAGGAGCGGAGAGAGAGAGGAGAGAGGGAGAGAGAGAGAGAGAGAGAGAGAAACAGAAGAATCCAATGAATTCTTTGAATGTTAATCCGGTTAGGGTTTTTCTCTATTTCTGCATAAATATGACCTAAAACATCATCAGATTTTCACAAGTTCCTAAAAGTAGATAAAGAGAACCCAGTTAAACAAATGACACAAAAAAGATTATACTTGGTCATTTATTTTATTGAGGAAATGATCCCAATATTACATATTAGTGAGTTGCAAAAGTATGTGAACCTTTGCTTTCAGTATCTGGTGTGACCCCCCCTGAGCAGCAATAAACTGCAGCTAAACGTTTTCTGTAGCTGTTGATCAGTCCTGGAATGCAGTGTTTTCCTTTCTCCAAACATAACGATTTTCTTTTAAACTAAAAAGTTCCATTTTGGTCTCATCCGTCCACAAAACATTCTTCCAGTAGCCTTCTGGCTCGTCCACGTGATCTTTAGCAAAAACTGCAGAGAGCAGCAATGTCTTTTTGGAGAGCAGTGGCTTTTTTCTTCTTGCTACCCTGCCATGCACACCATTGTTGTTCAGTGTTCTTCTGATGGTATACTCGTGACACATTAGCCAATGTGAGAGAGGCCTTCAGTTGCTTAGAAGTTACCCTGGGCTCCTCTGTGACCTCACCAACTATTACACGCCTTGCTCTTGGAGTGATCTTGTTGGTCGACCACTCCTCGGGGACGATTAAACAATGGTCTTGAATTTCCTCTATTTGTACACAATCTGTGTGACGGTGGATTGGTGGAGTCCAAAACTCTTTAGAGATGGTTTGTAACCACTTCCAGCATCAACATCTCTTTTTCTGAGGTCCTCAGAAATCTCCTTTGTTCGTGCCATGATACACTTCCACAAACATGTGTTGTGAAGAGCAGACTTTGATAGATCCCTGTTCTTTAAATAAAACAGGGTGCCCACTCACACCTGATTGTCATCCCATTGACTGAAAACACCCGACTCTAATTTCACCTTCAAATTAACTGCTAATCCTAGAGGTACACATACTTTTGCCCTCACTAATATGTAATATTGGATCATTTTCCTCAATAAATAAATGACCAAGTATAATATTTGTCTCATTTGTTTAACTGGGTTCTCTTTATCTACTTTTAGGACTTGTGTGAAAATCTGATGATGTTTTAGGTCATATTTGTGCAGACATAAAAAATTCTAAAGGGTACACAGAGTAAACCCGGAGTATCCTCACACAGACACGGGGAGGACATGCAGACTCCACACAGAAAGGACCCAGACCACTCCACTCTGGGATTGAACCCAGGACCTTCTTGCTGGGAGGTGGCGATGCTATCCACCGAGCCACCGTGCCACCCCTCGTTAATTTGACACTCATCAGCTACCTAAACAATGTTGCAGACCAAGTGTACCCCTTCATGGTTTTTGTATTCCCTAACAGCAGGATATTAGGCGAGGTGTTTCCATGGCCTCCAAATTCCCCAGATCACAATCTGAGATGTGCTGAACAAACAAATCCAATCCATAGAGGTGCTTAAAGGATCTTCTACAAACCTTCAGAGGTCTTGTGGAGCCTGACCCACACCAAACCATGCCTCACATATAAAATGTGTAATTGCAGTAAGTGCATCAATTGTCCTGTTTTAAAGTGATTACTGGTTAGTTATTTCGCAGAGTTTTTTACCCAGAGTGACTTACAAGTGACCTTTACAAGTCTCACATTCCAAGCAAGGGTTCAAGATCTTGCTCAAGGGCCCAAAAGTGACAGTTTGGCAGTGGTGGGATTTAAACCATCAACCTTCTGGCCCATAGGCTAGTACCTTAACCACCGTGGACAGTATAACCTTAAACAGAATGTATTCATTACTTTTAATAATTCAATAAACACAACAGCGCTTACCACTAGGATACTTGAAACTATTCACTTTTTTGGTGTTTCATAAGAAACAACACATGCAAGCTATTATCCCGTGTGACAGCCTTATTGTGTAACCAAGCATTGACGTTAATGTCTTAATGCAATGCATCTGTGGAGCAATGACAAACTGTATAAGGAAGTGCCTCAAATTGTTTACAACCCTAACGTTGCTCCCTATAGCCTAATAATGCTCTATAAATGGTATAGAAAACATAGGGAATGTGATTAGGGGACCATCTGGGACGCAGCCCTATAAGTACAGGTGCCTAATCTGATCATATAGCATAAATGCCATATATCAACCATGGCCAATTGTGTCTGTGCAACATCTGGCCAGGCCACCGCTGAGACTCAAACTCAGATCCCAGCGGTGATGAGCTAGTGTACCTGATCACTGCAAAATTTAGCACCAGTGATATAGACTTTACAGGGATCTTAGTTTGCATTGCATTTCGGATGAGGCTGATAGAAATTAAGTACATCCAAAAGAAATTGTGTGTGTGTATGTGTACCAATCTCAGGTTTGTCCAGTAGACTTATCATGAGGCGGAATGGTCTGAGATAGTCCATGAGGTGATCTGGGTCTTTCACAATGTCCTTCTGTTGCAGGATGTTCACTAGAGCCTGTAGAGAGAGCAGATAATCTGCCGAATGTTGGACTATTATAGTGCAACTTAAACATGCTTAAAACCCTTACATTAAACTACAGATGAGCAAAGTCATTAACATAAAGCTTATTTTATAATAAAGTATTTAACATCTCATGTAATTCATGGAATAATGCATTGAAAGGGGGAAAAAAGATTACTGTGCAACCATGGCTAGGATGTTGGTGGGTTTCCTCACATTAGCTGCTCGCTTCAGGTTCACAACATTTCCATTGGATTAAGGTCAGGACTTTGACTTGGCCATTCCAAAACATGAACTTTATTCTTCTTTAACCATTCTTTGGTAGAACGGCTTGTGTGCTTAGGGTCGTTGTCTTGCTGCATGACCCACCTTTTTATGAGATTCAGTTCATGGACAAATGTCCTGACATTTTCCGTTAGAATTCTCTGATATCATTCAGAATTCATTGTTCCATCCTGGCCCAGATGCAGCAAAACAGGCCCAAACCATGATACTACCACCACCATGTTTCACAGATGGGATAAGGTTCTTATGCTGGAATGCAATGTTTTCCTTTCTCCAAACATAACGCTTTCTTTAAACCAAAAGTTCTATTTTGGTCTCATCCTCCACAAAACCTTCTTCCATAGCATTCTGGCTTGTCCACGTGATCTTAGCAAACTGCAGATGAGCAACAATGTTCTTTTTGGAGAGCAGTGGCTTTCTCTTGCCATGCACACCATTGTTGTTCAGTGTTCTTCTGATGGTGGACACATGAAAATTAACATTAGCCAATGTGAGAGAGGCCTTCGGTTGCTTAGAAGTTACCTTGGACTCCTTTGTGACTTCGCCAACTATTACGCTCTTGGAGTGATCGTTGTTAGTCGACCACTCCTGGAGAGGGTAACAATGGTCTGACCGTGGATTGGTGGAGTCTAAACTATTTAGAGATGGTTTTGTAACCTTTTCCAGTCTGATGAGCATCAACAACTCTTTTTCTCAGAAATCTCCTTTCTTCGTGCCATGATACACTTCCACAAACACGTGTTGTGAAGAGCAGACTTTGATAGATCCCTGCTCTTTAAATAAAACAGGGTACCCACTTACACCTGATTGTCATCCCATTGATTGAAAACACCTGACTCTAATTTCACCTTCAAATTAACTGCTAATCCTAGAGGTTCACATACTTTTGCCACTCACTAATATGTAATACTGGATCATTTTCCTCAATAAATAAATGACCAAGTACAATATTTTTGTCTCATTTGTTTAACTGGGTTCTCTCTATCTACTTTTAGGACTTGTGTGATCTGATGCAGTTTTCAGGTCATATTTATGCCGAAATATGCGAAAATTCCTAAAGGTTTCACAAACTTTCAGCAACATGTATTTCAGATTTCCCATTGTCCCAAGTCGAAACATGTCGTAACACACCTGTACGCAAACAGTTACAGAGCGCATACCTGTACATGTATTGTAGCATGTCTTATACAGTCAAACCCCAGCTATCCAAACTCCTGTTATCCAAATTCCTGCTAAAAGCTTTGTGCTATATTAATCATCCGACCTGCTAACCGAACTTTTAACCAACTATAACGAATTAAATGGACCATACCTGTGCTAGCAGTTCTCTGGAGTGTGTGTTGAAGTAGTACTCTGTATGCTCTTCCACTGTAGTGTACAATGTTGTATCCGGAGCCACCATACCCCCCTTAATGTCCAAACCTGACAGGGTAACACACAACAAACAGACGGGCAGTTCAAATCAATGACATGCAGCGTTGGGTATCATTTGCATTTTACCAATTCCGATTCTGATCAATTCCAGGTCTTATTGATCCCAAAATGGTGACAAACAAGCATTTTTGACCAGTACTAATTGAGAAAAGTTTGGTTTTCCTAGGACATTGTTTTAGGACATTAAGTCAGCCTTGTTCACAATAAAGGTTTTAGACTTTCCTGCTAATGTAGCCTTTGGGCTAGGAGACCACAGTCGGTAGAACTCAGTACACTGCCGAAGGTCAATATCATGCTGGTGCTTTAGATGTTTTGCCATGTTGGAGGAAAAGCCTGTTTTACAACAGATCAACTTTCCTTTTCCTTTTCTCTCAAAGTGGAGGCAAACTTCTGAGTGCTTTCGAGCTCCTGCAAATGTTCTAGATAGGTTCCTGCTCACAGACGTATTTTTTTGCAATAGTAAGAACTGATAAGTGAAATAAAATTGTATTTTTTTTGGAAATTTTCTTGGAATTTTGGAACAAGGAACCAGGTTTCAATACCCAACCCAAATGACATAACATAGAAGTTCCATCAGTGAAAACCAAACAGTAATCCATTAAAATGTAAGCATTCATTTGAAGAACGTGAAGTACCTAAAAGCCACGCGTAGAGCCGTCGGTTGAGAGACATGTCTCTTCTGAGCAGAGTGAGAGAGGCAGCAGACACCACTGTGATCATCTCATCCCGGTTTAATGGGACGCAACAATTCATGAGATCCTACAGAAACAAGAGGCGAAAGAACACAAACTCAAGGGTTTATTCCCACTGAATTATTTTCATTACGCCACTCAGCTCTAAGAGGCAGCTGCTGGAAACAGAAGGGCTTAGAACTTGCATAGAACTTCCTGAGGGCCTGGAACATACAGCTCATAAACTGGGACTAGCGAGCGACTAAAAACAAAGAAATGACGAGATTTACTGAGGGCGGGGCCATTTATGAGAAGCAAAAAAACTTTGTTTCCAGCATTACAACTTACTGCTTTTAATTGGAACTGGGATTAAAAAACGAAAAGATCCTGACCCCATGTGCACTACTCTAATATGGTTTCTTTTTTTTTGTAGGTTTTTACATATTTTTTCCTCAGAAATATGTGATACTGTTATCTGGTAAGGAATGCTGTAAAGAGCAATAAAACAAATTTGGTGTTTCATTTATTGTTATTAGCTTTGTCAGTTGCAAAAAAAACAAACAAAAAAAAAAAATGTAATATTGGCATTATATATCGGCCATCAGTCACACTGCTCTCTAAATATTGGCATTGGCACTGGCCATTAAAAAACCCATAACCACTAATCTGGAGTATTAATATATTAAACAGAGAGGAAAGAGAACATAAGGGAATCGAGACTGACCAGACTTGTTGCAAAAGGAAAGAAATAGAGCAGAATCTCCAGCATGTTCCTCTGGACCAATACATTAGTGTCCTGCAGTGAGAGACAGACTGCCTTCACCTAAAATAAACAGGGAGGGAGAGACTATTATACAACAGTTAGTTCCGACCTTACAATCCGATTGGTTGAGAGAAGTTCTCGCTCTCACCAAAAGGCCAACGCGTTACCAAGTAAAGAAAGGCTTTATGCACAAAAACGTATGACATACATAAATAACCCTATAACTCTAATACTTCCTAATTAACTTTCGTTTTCATTTTTATGTTCTCTGCACTTTGTACAAACTAACGTTACTTGGTAGTGTTACATAAACCATGTGAAGTTGTGCTGCATAGTAACAACTCACTTGTTGTGAACCTAACTTCTTGGCAGAAGGTCCGATCAGTATTAAAGCATATTCACTATGCAATTCAGGGCTTCTTTGATTTATTTTATTATTTTAAAAAAGTTGAATAAAAGCAGCAGAACACACGATTAACATCATGGCTGTGATGATCTATGGCACTCGCCTTCGTTATTCGGAATAACACACTCCGTCTTGTGTTGTATTGCTTAAAAGTGTCCTGATCTTTTCCAGAATTTTTACCACATACACACACACACACCCTGCCCACACACACATGACTTACAGCTAGCCTGTGGTCATTCCCCAGCATGTGCTTCTGCTCACGGCTTGTAACCTTTCGGTCGAAGTGTGTGACGATGAAGAGCGAGGCAGGGAGTCGCACCAGAGGGCATACCAGCACTGAACCCCACAGACCTCCATAAAACACGCACTGGCCCACCAACAGAGACAACTTCACCAGCAGAGCATCCGTCCTGTAAGACAGACAGTGAAACGGAAGAAAATCAGCACACGTAGTCCAAACTAACCACATAACCACTCACCACAAACTGAGTTCGTACCTGTCATAGACCTCCAGGCCCTCCTCTAGGCCAGGCAGCAGACCCATGATGAAGGCCTGGAGGCTTGGCAGCAGAGCTTTCTGGAGGGGCAGGAAGTAACGTTCGTACAGCGTCAGCAGAGCTAGCTTCACCGACATCGCCGCATGGCCGAGCAGAGGGAACAGACCGGAGCTGGACACAGTCAGCATTTATTTAGCATGGAACTGGACTAAGTGTAATACAAAGGAGAAGTGCATCGATAATTTTGGCATTGGCCTCTGGATCATTCATTTCATCATTGTTTTATTAAATAATATTATAATAAAACAACAATAGGATACGTTAGCACAAATAGTAATATAATAGTTGTAGAATATACACTGCCTGTCCAAAAAAAAGGTCACAGACTAATATTTTGTTGGACCGCCTTTAGCGTTGATTATAGCACGCATGTGGCATCGTTTCCAAGAGCTTCTGCAATGCCACAACATTTGTTTCTGTCCAGATTTGCATTCATTTTTCCTCAAGATCTTGTATTGATGATGAGATTTGGACCCCTGTGCAAAGTCTCCTCCAGCACATCCCAAAGATTCTCAATGGGGTTCAGCTCTGGACTCTGTGGTGGACAATCCATGTGTGAAAATGATGGCTCATGCTCCCTGAACCACTCTCTCACAGTCTGACTCCTCTGAAACAGATGAACATCTTTCCCACGACCACAGGATGTGTCTTTGGACATGGTTGTTTAACAAATGAGAAGCTCCTCGCTGCATCAGTTAAGGTTAAAGAACTTGTTGCCAGCTGAAGCATCATCACCAATGCAGGAATTATCAGATGGGAGGCTCTTTGTTAACTATTTAACTATCTGCTTAGTTAAATCCCGGTGGGGACCTTTTTTTTTTGGCCAGGAAGTGTAGTATTCACTATTTTATATACTGTATTATACTACTATTATTCTACTATTTATTCTATACTATATCTACTACTGTTAATGTATAATTTACTTAATTATATTTTTTATTAGACTACATGTTAATGTATTCATAAGCTGTACTCTGCTGTATATTGCCTTTGACTGCCAGTGTCTCATTATTTTTGTCAATGATCGTCAATTGTAAGGACTTAAAGATGCACAATTTAGATTTGTTCAGTATTTCAAAGTCAATGAGCTAAGATCTGACCTGGGGCAAAAGAAAAGCTCAAATAATGGGTATGCAGACAGGAAAAGCCATTTTGAGAACAAACACATTCTACACATTGCATGTACATTTAGTTATAAAAAAAATGACACACTCCTCTCTATCGAGAGTCAAAGTAACTCGGGTCAAAACTTTGTTTTCTACTCCAAGTAGATCAAAAGCCTTAAATACAAAAAAAGACACGGTTGAAACATAATGAGGTTATTGTGAATGCAGCTCCTCCATTCACTTGTATTTGTCAACTAGCCGGTCTTGCCTGGACCAATATGGCGGTTGCGTGAAACAAGGTAGAAATTTTTGCCTCTATGACATAATGTTGTGTTTTATAATAATGACCTGTAATCTGTAATGAGTTGCATTCAGATAGAAACCTAAAAAATGACATGTAATGAACTGTAGACACAGTTACAGGCAAACTCTATACATCTACACTCCTACCTGTAGATGAAGAGGTCTTTGGCCAGCCATTTTGTTCCAATGATCTTAAAGATGACCTCATAGGTCTCCAGAGCTTTCAGATGCACACCGCTGGGCAGGGCCGGGTGCAGGCACTGAGCCAACCTCTTCCCAATGATCAGGCGCCTCGGCAGTAGAGAGAACTTCAGATTACTCTGCAGGGCCTGAGCAGAAGAGAGGGACGATGGGTTAAGAAGATTAAGTCCAAATAAAAATTACAGTCAAACCCCAATATCCAAACTCCTGCTGTGAGGACATTTAATCCCCTTCCAACTGTCAACACCACTAATCTGCTGCTAGTGGTCGACTAACAATGTCCCAGTAATCACGCAACCTTTTATATAATGTACTATTACAATATTATAATCATATATAATATATACTCATTGACATGGCGTGGTCTGATTAGACATTGGATCTTGCCACAAGAGGGCGCAAAATGCTTCCCCCGGTGCCTCTCAGAGGCTACTTTTGGGTAGCGTACCTCTTGGTGAGAGATCGTTGACTGCTAGACATGTCTCTATGATGCACTCAAACACATTTTGTCCAGTTGGCAGACTTTGAGAGGGGGCACATCATTGGACTAAGTGAACCGGCATGGTCGTTTCTAAGAATCTCCCTCCATCTCACCAAGCTGTTAGGAGATGTTGGGAGCAATGGTTCCGTGAGGGTATGCACACACAGTGAACAGGTTATGGGCCCAGTCAGACCACCAGCAGAGAGGATCGTTTGATCCACCGACAAGCACGAGCAGGTCCCACAGTTTCATTGTCCACCATCCAGACACAGGTGGCAACATCACTACACACCCCTGTCTCAGCCCGGACCATTTAAAGGCGCTTAGCAGAAGGAAATCTGTTCCTCCACGGAGAGAGATTATTTAGTTGACTAAGCAGCACTCAAAACACAACTGAAATCTGTCACTTCCTCATCACAAACATGTGTCAGCAGCGGTGTCATCAACAAACCCACAAAGCTCTTTAGGCTACACATACGAACTGGATTCTGAAGTAAAGTTGTAAAACACTGTGCTGTTTATGTGTGTGGCTGTGTTTGTGCCACTCTTGCTGTAGTGCAGTGCTCAAGTTAAATGTGACCGGAACAAACATATCACACAACCCTACTTCGGACTGGAACTGTATCATCTTTAGCAACAAATCCAAGTTCTGTTTGGGATCTGACTATGGTCAAGTGCAAGTCTGGATGCCTCGTGGTGAGCGCTTCAATCATGCCTTTGCTGTGGAGCTACACACTGCCCCAACTGCTCTTGCAATGATCTGGGGAAGCAGTCGCATGCGACAATCGGTCAGTCCTAGTAGTGATACGAGGGACACTAACAGTTCAACGATATGTGCAGGACATCCTGCGCAAACGTCGTCCAAACTAATGTTATGCGTCACATACAGCGCATTCAAAAATTCCATAGTAGCAGCTATACTGCAAACTAAGCAAACTTTCATCCCAAAATGGCTAAAACTAACACCAGAACTGTCAGTAAATGGAAACCTTATTGTTACAATAAGGAAGTTCAGATAGGGATATAAGAGATATGAAAGCAAGAGTTATATACTCTGCTCAGTAGGTAAATGCTAAACCAAATCAAATGTACATCTTGTTCCTCGATTAGACCACGCCAAACCGCCAAGCCGCCAAATCTCACTCTAAACTGAACTTTAACCCTCACAGACCTTAATGAGTTTGCCGAGGGAAGAGATGAGGTCGGCCCACTCGGTTGATGACTCAAAGTTGCGCAGCGCCTTCTCGATGACAGCGCTGTAGCTTCTGTAGCGGTAATCATTCTGAAGCTCGACCTCCTCAGGGTCCATCATGACTCAGACGTGTCCCAGCATGCTTAGTATTTGCCTGGAACGGGAGACAGAAGACACTGACCACTCAGTACCAGGGTTTACTATGAACTACCATTTGATACATGATACTGAGTTCATGATTCGATTTTCTTACTATTATAGATTTCACATTCAATCAAAGACTTCCTTTTATTACTGAAGCGAAATCCATGCAAAACAATCCACATCTTCTTGTGCAAGTTTTTCAACAAAAAGTCCCCTGCAAGAAGTTACTAGAAGTAGAGGTATAAAATTGCTCGGTACGTGTCGTTTTCAATTCTCGATAGCGCTGCATTTTCTGGGATTTTGTCAATAACAAAAATTAGACGATACTATTTGCAGTGTACAGTGGGGCAAAAAAGTATTTAGTCAGCCACTGATTGTGCAAGTTCTCCTACTTAGAAAGATGAGAGAGGTCTGTAATTTTAATCATAGGTACACTTCAACTATGAGAGACATAATGAGAAACAAAATCAAGGAAATCAACATTGTAGGATTTTTAAAGAATGTAATTGTAAATCATGGGTTGGAAAAAAGTATTTGGGTCAAGAACAAAAAGTTCAACTCCACAACTTTGTGACATAACCTTGTTTTTGGCCAATGACAGAGGTCAAAAAACGTTTCCTGTAAGTCTTCACCAGGGTTGGCACACCACTTGTTTAGCTGGTATTTTGGCCCATTCCTCCATGCAGATCTCCTCTAGAGCAGTGATGTTTTGTGGGGGGGCAACACCGACTTTCAACTCTCTCCACACATTTTCTATGGGGTTGAGGTCTGGAGACTGGCTAGGCCACTCCAGAACCTTGAAAACAATGCTTTTTTCAGAGCCACTCCTTCGTTGCCTGAGCGGTTGGGTGTTTGGGATCATTGTTCATGCCTGGAAGCCCACAACCATGTTCCATCTTCAATGCTCTCACTGATGGAAGGAGGTTTTGGCTTTAAAAAAAGCTCACAATACATGGCCCACGTTCCATTCTTTTCCTTAACGCGGATTAGTTGTCCTGTCCCCTCTGGAGAAAAACAGCCCCAAAGCATGAGGTTTTCCACCCCCATGCTTCACAGTAGGTATGGTGTTCTTGGGATGCAAGCGTCAGCATTCCTCTTGCTCCAAACACGACAGTTTAAGTTTTTACCAAAAAAAAGTTCTATTTTGGTTTCATCTGACCCACACATGATATTCTCCCAATCCTCTTCTGGATCATCCATATGCTCTCATGGCAAACTTCAGCCAGAACCTGGAAACATGTACTGGCTTAAGCAGGGGGACACGCCCATACAGCACTAGCAGGCATCAAAGTCCCCCTCCTCCGGCAATAGTGTGTTACTGATGGTAGCCTTGTTACTTTGGTCCCAGCTCTCTGCAGGTCATTCATCAGGTCCCCCTCCGTGTGGTTCTGGGATTTTTGCTCACTGCTCTCGTGATCATTTTGACCCCAACGGAATGAGATCTTGTGTGGAGCCCCAGATCGAGGGAGATTATCAATGGTCTTGTATGTCTTCCATTTCCTTACAATTTGCTCCCACAGTTGATTTATTCACACCAACCTGCTTTTGCCTATTGAAGATTCACTCCTTCCCAGTCTGCTGCAGGTCTACAATTGTCTTCCTGATGTCCTTCAACAGCTCTTTTGTCTTGGCCATGGTTAGTTTGGAGTCGACTGTTTTGAGGCTGTGGCTAGGGTGGACAGGGTGGTCTTTTATACAGATAATGAGGTCAAACAGGTGCCATTAATACAGGTAACAAGCGGAGGACAGAAGAGCTTCTTAAAGAAGAAGTTACATGTCGGTGAAAGCCAGAAATCTTGCTTGTTTGTGGGTGACCAAATACTTATTTTCCACAATGATTTACAATTAAATTCTTTAAAATCCTACAATGTGATTTCCTGATTTTTTTCTCATTTTGTCCCTCATAGTTGAAGTGTACCTATGATGAAAATTACAGACCTCTCTCATCTTTCTAAGTAGGAGAACTTGCACAATCAGTGGCTGACTAAATACTTTTTGCCCCAATGTATATCTTGGCTCTAAAGTGTTCAAAAGTTGTTTGACCCCATTTCTCTGAGTCGGCACCGTGTCTTTCGCAATGTCATTTGTGACAGCATTTGTTATGTCATCTGCAACTTTTCTTGTCGTGAGGCACTTTTTTTTGCAGAATGATTCTGCTAAGGTTTGCTGAGTGTGTTTTTGTGCTGCTACTTTCGCTGGTTTAAGCCTGCCGTGGACGGCTGACTCCTGAAGTTCGTCATAATCTTCACATTCTGTAAGGTGAAATAAGTTAGTTGTTGAGCTATCTTTAACCAACCAATCAATTTCCTACACAGTTTGCAGATTGACGTCTTTTGAACGTCTGTCTTTTGAAAACCCAACCACCTGCGTGCAAGTGAGGATGAGCAACGTCTAGAAATGAAATCTAACGACCTAGATTGTGAGGCTGGTGGTGACTGTATTTTGCCTTCTGGCACAATTTGTTCACTCATTTTCAACTTGTGATTGTAGGAAGAACGCTAGACAGAATAGACGTAAAAACAGAATAGACGTAAAGCAGATGTACAGCTGACTGAGACAAACCCGACTCCAACATGGAAGCCACCATTTGTGGGTGAAACCAAACAATAGGATTAAGTTCCTAAGAGTCCTTTTCTAGCCAAATCTAAAATAAACAATGTGGTGTTGTGCATTGGATGTTAAAAGTAGCATGTTGCGAATGAGACTTTACAAATAAAGTAAGTCTGGTTAATTTGTAGCACTGTACAAAGTTCATTTAAAGCCAGGAATGACGAATATCGATCGTCTACTAACGCTAGCAGCTCTTTATCCTGCGGCGTTAGATTACAAGCATCTTCCAGGGAAAGTCATCATCTCCCTAAACACACTAAAGCCGACACACACAGCCTGCGAGCGCGTTACAGGCACGTGTTTCAGGATGCACATCCCACAGAAATGGGCAAAAGGCTTAGCAGTTGGCACATGCGCAGTCGCGCATACAGCCTGAGTGAAGTGAAGATTAGTGTTTGCTTAGAAACGAGAACATCTGCTCAGTCAACACTGATAAAGGTCTTAAGCAAACCTGGTGTAAGTCCTTCAGACAGGGTTACGTGGCCACTCTGCTGGAAGCAACAAACACACACCTTAAAAATGTATAAATATACAGTACATCCCCTGAGAACACAGCAAAGGCTAGCACACTGGTCAACAGGATGCCTGTATGGCAGCATGCTGGTCAACCAGCTGTAACAGCAACCTTATGGTGGTCAACCAGCAGCACCATGTGTGTCAACCAGTTTAACCATGGTGGTGGACCATCACCAACCACCATAAAGCAGATCGTGGAAACGTTTTCACTCTTTGCTGGTTTTTCAGAAGGATGACCACAAAATGCAAAACGACTTGTGCACAGAACGTAACGCGATCATTATATTGGGGCATAGCTGTATTTTACTATACAGTGCTTCTCCTTATACACATTTCTGTGATCAATACAGCACGAACTGCTCAACATACAGACACGTTCACCATTGCGTAGATCGTCACGCTGTGTGGTGAGCTATATATCTTAAGAGTCAATCCAATTTATCATTTTTAATAGATTTAGGTTTAAAAATTAAAAATATCCCATAGAAATGCATTGAGGGAATGTACTGGGACACAAACCCACACTTGCCAAAAGTACTGGGGCACAAACCCCCATGCAGCCAGAAGTGCTTGTGACATTTCAAGCACTGTTGTAGTTCCTTCAGGATACGCAGATCTAGCTGAATATATTCTCCATTTTATTCATTCTATTTATGTTCTGTCTGTTTGACCTATTTATTATTATACATTTAATACAAATGTAACATAATCTAATTCTTACATACAACATCAAAGCCGGCGCTGTAGTTCAATCACAGACTGATATCCATGGCGCAATCTCCATTGTCTCTCGAGACAGATGGATGCCAACCAACATCCCAAGGTTTCTTCCTCATCACATTTTGGGAGTTCTAAATTTGTAAAGCTGCTTTGAAACAATGCCCTATTGTAAAAATAGCTATATAAACCCATCTGACAACCTTAACTTTGACTAATTTCATGGTTTGGGCTGAAGTCCTTAGATCCAGTTTAGTGAAAGCTTAATGACAATTTGGTTAATGTCACACTTCCAAGGAGAGAGACATACCCTTTAAACAAAACCTTGTAAAAAAACAGTTTTAACAAAATCATGTGTCACAAACAATGTGATTTGTGACACATTTGTATCTCAACTGACCACAGAATCAAGCAGCAGCTGGGAAACTCCAAAACACCGATGGTTAGGAGCTGAATGGTGAAACTGCTATAGTGAAAATCTATGTTGGCCAAAAAAAGGAAACGCATGCCTGCTGTGGTTGTTGAGATTGTGCTTACTTTTAGATCCTCTAAGGGAAATTCTGTGAAAAATGGAAGTGTGCGGGAACAATGTTTCTACTGTATTTAGACAAGAAAAGTTACTAATCTAATCAATTCCAACCCAAAATGGATTTACCCAGAAATTACCTCAGTTTAGCTAAAACAAAACAGAACCCATTTAGCATCACAGAGTCGAATTACTCTGCTATCCTAAAGGAGGAAGTCACAGCAGAAAAACAGTCAAGTCACACCAGGTGAAGCAATAGTGGATTCCTTAATGTGCAGCTATAGAAGTGGAAGCTTCTCCTAAATTTTGTGAATTGAATGTCAAACCAGTTCTGGCCATTTTGAAAGGCAAATTAACTATGGTTTTAGCATGGGTTTTTGGCAGAAGAGAATATATGAATGGTTACTATGGTATCGCTACCATGGTTTTACCTAAGTTAGAAGTAAAACCATGGCAGATTCATTATATAAACATGGTTATGATACCTAAGATACCTTAGTATCTCATAGTAGAATAACCATAGTTACTGTAAGGTACATAGTTAGTTCTATTAGTTCTAGTTGGACTACTAAGGTATCTCATGGCAACTATGTGTATACTATGAACCTCCATGCTTTTACTATTGTACTTTGGTAAAGGATATTAAGAAATAAGCAAGATATAATCCCTGCTAAGACTGTGGGGACTTGCCATTTAAGGTTCTGGACTGTGGACGAGAAGGTCCAGGCTTCAAACCCCAACTCTGTCAAGATGCCACTCTTGGGCCCTTGACCCACAACTGTTTGGATTTTAAGACTGTATCAATTGTAAGTCACTCTAGATAAGGGTGTCCGCTACATTACGTAAATGCAAATGCTAAAAAATAAACAACAGTTCACTCTGGCTTAACTGGTGATCCCACATGGTCTTACTGGTTGACACATTCTGCTGACTTTCATACCAACTCAGCATTCCACTCTGGTGACCAACATACCACAAAGCCAGTATCTTATTCAGGTCACCATCAGACCAGTATCCCATATATGGGTCACTAAAAGTCACAAAACCAGCATCCTATACTGGGGCCAATAATACATTGACATTTAGGCAGTTAGCAGATTGACTTAAAAATTATACAATTTCACAGTCCAAACAATCGCTAAGGGCCCAGCAGTGGTAGCTGAGCAGAGGTGAGATAGCACCAGTGGCTCATGTTGGGCACCAGCATCCCAGTGTCCAATAAATTTCCCCTTTCATTGACCATCACATGACCAAACTAACAGCCTGTATTGGTGACCATCACACCACCTAACCAGTAACCCAGTGTCCAAAACATCGCATCCCAAAAAGAGTATCCCTAGACAGTCGCCCACCCAAACCTATCACATTTACCAAACCAGTAAGTCATCCTGGTGATCATCAGCCCAGTGACCAAAATGCAACACATGCTGGTGACCATCATAAAAACCAAACCAGAATTCTATACTGGTTGCCATCATACCCAATCCTCCCATACTGGTGGTCATCAAACCAGTATGGCATGCTGCTGATGATAATTCTACCAAACCAGTAAGCCACACTGGTGATGATAATCCTTCCAAACCAGTAATCATGCTGGTGACTACAATCCTACCAAACCAGTAATCATGTTGGTGATAATCAACCCAGTGTTCAAAACACAACATATGCTTGTGATCATCCTAGAACAAAGCCAATATCCCACGTTAGGACCAAGAATACTCACTAAA
This sequence comes from Ancistrus triradiatus, assembly GCA_025084515.1. Classification (NCBI taxonomy): domain Eukaryota; kingdom Metazoa; phylum Chordata; class Actinopteri; order Siluriformes; family Loricariidae; genus Ancistrus; species Ancistrus triradiatus. The sequence continues at coordinate 259,353 of JAJAGP010000580.1, read as the reverse complement.
ACCAGTATGTCCATTGTGTTGACCATCATCCCAGTGACAAAAACACAACACATGCTGGTGACCATAAAATCCAAACCAGAATCCAAACTGATTGCCATCATACCAAACCCTCCCATACTGGTGATTATCATGCATACAAACCAGTATGCCATGCTGGTGACCATAATCTCACCAAACCAGTATGCCTTGCTGTTGATCATCATCCCAGTGACAAAAACACAACACATGCTGGTGATCATCTAAAAACCAAACCACAATGCCACCAAACCAATTCACACTGGTAATCACTATTCCTACAAACCAATAACCCATTCTGGTGACCATTCAAACCATTAAACCAACATAATTTGATGTTGATTAACATATCTACCAAACCAGCCAACCATACTGGTAATCATCATCCCAGTGTCTAAGACACAACTTAGGCTGGTCTTTGTTGTTTTTATTAGATTTGCGGAATGACTCACCTCCTGCAGGAAAATGTCTGCACACAGTGCTGAGGTCTTGGACCTTCTAAATACAATATCAGCCAAATAAACGAGACAACGGCTCTGTTAAAACATGACATCAACACCCATAAATGTAAAGATAATGAACAAGCAGGATCCCTGAAAGCATCCACACTCAGCTGATTGCGCCCAAGCACTACACACTTCCTCGTGGGCGGGGGACGAACTAAAAAGTGGCGACACCAGGAGTACGCTTGTTTTTACGCACTGCACGTAAAACGTTATCGTGTATAGTGTTAACAATACCTAATCTATCTGTTTAATCCAAAAATATCTAGAAACATTTGCCATAAAACAAACGAGCTGTTCTGCCTTGTTTTTCTTCCCTGCACTGAACTTGGTATGTTCCAGGATGTTCCGTTTACACAGCTCGCACCAAGCCGTCATATATTCTGGCTATGTTCCAATCCGCACACACCTACTTGTACACTACGTTAAATCTAAGCACACTTATGCCTAGTGCTGCGTTATTGTTAGATACTATTTAGTGCTGCAACATGCTGTTCAGGACGCAGCCCAGAGCTGGTTGTACGTTAACGCTACGCGGCAGTTGAAGTCTATGCTAGCGGTGTGCAAATGGGTAGTTGTTTTAACAACATGTTCACATCTTAAATTAATAAACTACACAATTTACAAAATACAGATGCTACTAAAAAGCCGTATCAGCTCCAGTTTGTCCCCAAACTAATTTATTTGAACTTAAAATCTGTTATACCTCACTTTCTATACCTTGGTGCAGTTCACCTCAGATGCAGTTACCGGAAGCTCTGGAGTACCCTGATGAGATATGAAGAACATGCAAAATGGCCAGCATGGGACTCAAACCCAGGTCTCTGGAGCTGTTAGAGGACAGTGTTAACCACTGCACCAATGCTGTCCACAGCATATGTTATGAATATGGTTTCCATGCACAAGACCAGTACAGTTCATGGCTCCATGTGGTCCAAGCTGGTTTGTGTTGGATGATCTGGCGAAAGCCTTAACGTATACTGGCGATTTTGGTCATTGCTTTTAAAGCTTAAACCTCAGAATAATCAATTTAGTATAATAAACCATTTATATTTTGAATGCTCATGACCTAGGAAGATTTCAACACCATTGGTGTAGTCTAGTCAAAAGAAATGGGTGTAATGTGCCTAGCTGCCCCTCTACCACCAGTAGTTAACTGTGCCATACCACCATTATTATAGTGTTTGACTGACAGCAGTATATTTCAAGGTTGTATAGGTGGCGCTGTTGTAGCACAGAGAACTCAGTGTAATAGTCATTCTAAGACTAAATCATGACCGTAAAACCATAAACACTGGGTCATGAGCACTGGACACTATATCCAGTAAGTTATCACTCTATTGCCTGTAACTGGTGTTACTAATTGTGATAAAGTGAAAATATCAGGTCAATGAAAACATTTAAGCTTGCCAACTCTAAAACAATGAACTCCAAAGTATTTCATTAAATACATAAATAAACCAAAACTATGCTGAGACATATCATGAGCTGCAGACATGCTTGCAGCAGAGGGAGACATTTAGATTCAGGTGCCTGAGGGCCAACAAACAAGTTCATCATGTAGTCATAAGTTTATAGTCAGTTCACAGAAACAGGGTTCAGGTTCATGGGAAGGGAGGGGTTAAGGGGGGTTGACACAGACTTACCGTTACCTGGAGTTCATGGGTCACCAGTTCATTTTTCAGAGCTTACTAAGGGCTTGCTTTCAGTCCATGGTTCCCTCCCTCAGACACAGCCAATTATGACCTGGGCACTCAGGTTTAGTATTCCAAATATTCCCACATTTGGAATCCACCTGTGTCTCACTTGGACACCCAATCTCTGTCCAGTCTCTCCCAAAATAGGGGGTAGCACGTTGGCACACGTGATTAGCATGGTCACCTCGCAACGCCAGAAATCCCCGTTTCAATAGTGACCTTGGATTCCATCTGTTTGGAGTTTGCAATCCCTCCCCATGTTCAATTGGGTTTACTCCAGGTACTCTGGTTTCCTCCCAAATTCCAAAGGCACGTTAACTGGTCGCCCTAAATTGGCCCAGTATGAATGAGTGCATTTATATGCACTTAATAATCCAAAAATCAGAAACTGATTAACGAGTTTACATGCCCTGGAGTAATCATATAATGGGAAACCTCCAGGTTTCGATGACCCAGGCAGTAATCTGATTCCTACTTCGCAACAAGCCAATAACTTCAAAACTTCAAAATTTAATGTCAAATGATCAAATTCTTAGTTTTCTTGAGTATATACTGCATTTCAGTCTCCCCACAACGTGTTCGATAGCCATTTCGCCTTTAATGCTGGGGCACGTTTCATTCCAGAGTTGCCAGATCCAGCGAGAAAAAACCCCATCATAGTCAATGGAAAAAAGAGACCAAATAAGCACGAGTCTTTAGAATAGGTGGACCCGGCCGCCGTGTCGAGTTAGGAAAATAGGTAACTGGTATACATGCTATGAGAAATCCAATTACTGGAATTAAAATCCAACTCTCTTCATCAGATTTCTAGATCGGAGTATGCTGTATACATGGCCACTTGAATAATCAGATAACAGCAGAAATCAGACTATGATCAGATTAACTGCATGTAAACACACTCAAATGTGTCTGATCAGAATCGATTTAACCTTTCTGCTCCAGTCATGAGCTCTAACCTTTAATATCACACAGCCAATTTAAGTGCTTAACACAGTCCCCTCACAGCACCAGAGATCCCTGGTTGAATTCAGAGCCCTGAACCCACGTGTGTGGAGTTTGAGATGTTCTCCCACGTCTGTATCGGTACTCTCCAGGTTTTCCAGTTCCTCAGGTACACCAAAGATGTGTGCTAGGTCAAATGATATCTCTAGAGCATTCCAGGGTGCAAGTGCCCTGTGATGGATTGGCGCCCTGGTGCCTCACAACTAGCGCGGAGTTTCAAACCCGGTTCTAATTCAGAACTGGTTTCAAAATGTCAAGAACCGAGTACTGTTAAAGAAATAGATTTAATATCCCCCACATAAGACTAAAGGATGACAAGCATCAAGACTCTTCTCCATCCTGGCACCCAGAAAGATGAATGAACTTCAAATTTTCAAATGGCTGAGTCTCTTGCTGTCTTCAAGTGCCGGCTAAAGACTCACCGCTTCGCTCAGCACTTAAGTGAAGACTGAAGAAAAACTAAACAAACAAAAAAGAAAATCTTTGCCAGTGTTTGGTTGATTTACCCAAATCAGATCCTAGCAGGTTCTGGTTGGACTGTGTTCTTGGGCTTGGGCTTATTTGTACTAACAGGAGGTTTTACCTACTAAGACTTCTGCAAGTCGCCCTGGATAAGGGCGTCTGCTAAATGCTGTAAATGTTCCACTCATCAGTTCCTACCAATGCCTTTTATGCTTCAAATAGCTGAGTCTAAAACCCTTAACAAGAAGATGGATTAATGTGGGGTAATGTACTAAAACAACCTAGAAAGTTCTGACTACTGGTCTTAATTAATCTCTACTGCTGATATGATTAACTTGTGATTCAAAAGTAGTGTAATCATTTTTACGTTAAGCTTTTTTCTCCCCATTTAAACACATCATATGCAAAACACCTAGCATAAAAATGATTACTTTCCCTTTGGATCACAGGTTCGCCACTTCAGCAGTAGACATTACTTATGACCAGTAGTAACTGAGAGAAGTTTGGTTTTGTAGGGCACTGCTTTAGTACATTAAGCTTATAACAGGCTTCAATTTGAAGAAAGCTTAATGTAAGCATGATTACTTTTGAAGTTGAAATATCACAAAAACAATCCTTTAGATAAATCATTTGGCACTTTTTTGACCATTTGGATTAGCTGTGCATGAATCTGCACACAAAGAGAGGCTCAAACCAGGTTAAACGTGATAGATTATTTAATATCAACACAAGAGGACAGAATAGTTCAGCCATATGGAAATGGGGCAGCATTTCCTCCACCCACCACTTCATCCGACTGTTTGTGGTCAGTCCACAGGACTCAAGTCTCCCTCATCAGCTTGGTGAGCTTCTGGATCTTCGTCTTGGTGGACATGTCTACGTATTTATCACCGATACTGACGATCATCCCGCCGAGGATCGAGGGATCGCTCTGAGAACAGAAATTAACGTTATAAACAACACGAGAAAACTATCCGATCTGTGCAGCGATCCGACTTAGAAAGATGAGAGAGGTCTGTAATTTTCATCATAGGTACACTTCAACTATGAGAGACAAGAAGCATTTCAAGGTCCTGGAGTGGCCTAGCCAGACCTCAACCCCATAGAAAATGTGTGGAGGGAGTTGAAAGTCCATGTTGTTCCAAAACATCACTGCTCTAGAGGAGATCTGCATGGAGGAATGGGCCAAAATACCAGCTACAGTGTGTGCCAACCTGGTGAAGACTTACAGGAAATGTCTGACCTCTGTCATTGCCAACAAAGGTTATGTTACAAAGTACTGAGTTGAACTTTTGTTATTGACCAAATACTTATTTTCCACCATAATTTACAACTAAATTCTTTAAAAATCCTACAATGTGATTTCCTGGATTTTTTTCCTCTCATTTTGTCTCTCATAGTTGAAGTGTACCAACTTTCTAAGTTGGAGAACTTGCACAATCAGTGGCTGACTAAATACTTTTTCACCCCACTGTATAAGATATGAGATAACACTTGATTCATTCCTGAAGGGAAGTGTAGCAGCAGTAAACTTAACCGACAAAACAGCATTTTAATAAGACTGAGAAACACAACCTACTGAATTAATAATACAGCTGTACAGTGTGCAGACATAAAGAAAATGTAACAATGTAGATACTGCAGGGCTAGGGTGGAGGTGCGAGAGACATTTGAAGGATACTTATGTATCCTTCAAACCTCTTACTAGATACTTAGGATAGTAGTAAAATGAGAACGTGACTAAAAACGCTGTTTGCTTGGCTCTGTTGTGCTGAGCAGCAGATTAGCGTGGAAATCTCACCGTGTGGAATCATTACCATCTCCAGAAACATCAGATAAGCGATCTGTAATCACCGTTTATGTGAGGTATTAATAATAAAAATCTTTCACTTCACAAGTCAATCAAAAACACAAACATGGAAATTAAAATCAAATCAATATTGGCTGTGTTCAAAATGTTGGCTTCAGTCAAGCATTGATGTTATTTGCTTAGAAAGGTGACTTCTTGGGGTAGGGTAAAATATATATTGTATCATTTTCTTTTGTGATGTTACCGATAGACTGGCGCCAAATATCGATATTTTTTATTTAAACATGCAGGTTCTCTAATCCAGTGCTTCCCAACCACTGTGCCGTGAGAAATCATCAGGTGTGCCGTGGAAGATTACCCAATGTCACCCGATTGGTACTCTAAGCGAGTGGCACGTAAAACAATTACATTCTCTTCCACTAGAGGGCAGTACGAGATCAGCTCAACTAACCAGGCCCATGTTTCACACTGAGTAAGTAAATTGAGACTAGACTTAAATATACCTGTTGTGACCTTTTGTGGTGTAGATTGTGATTTTTCTAATGTGAAATATGCACTGTGGCTGAAAAAGGTTGAGAAACACTGCTTTAAACGCAATAAAATATAGCGCTACTTGATGGCGCTAATGGCAGCGCTTATGAAGAGACACTGGAATGATGAAAGACACAGAAACGGTGAATCTGACATTAATTAATACATGCTTCCTGCTATTTGCCCATTTAGGAGCATTTTATCTTACACAGAGTGTTACACAGATATCATGATGCACCAGTGTCTTGCAATATACACTGACCATTGCAGAATCTTGATATCATCATTATCATGGGCAGTGTATCATGATAACGCCCTGCGATTCCCACCCATAATCACTTCTACAAATTTTTTCTGACTAACTTCATTACTATAAAGTCCCACCTTGGTCTCCAGCTTGATGGTCTCTCCCTTTGCCAAGAAGCCGTTGAGTGCCACTTTCAGATCTGCGAGGCTCGCCTCATCCAGCGGCTGAATGCACAAACGCAGGACCGAAAAACCACGAGCAAGTGAGAAAATGTCTGTTTTAGTCACCATGACAAATTACAGGAGAAAAGCCTGAGGTCTGACCTGAGCGGTGGTGACTGAGCAGGTGACCTCTCCTCTGTGGGCGCTCATCATTTTACCGAACGCAGTGATGACATCAGGGGTCAGAGAGAGCCGGCCGTTTTCAGCCAGCACATCTGCGGTGGAGAATAACAGCACTGAGACGAGACGCTCATGGCTTCTACATAAAACCTTCACTTAGTTATGAATACAGGAGGTGTATTATATAAAAAGGCATTTCATTTTATCCCCCCTCACCAGGGTCAAGGACACAGGAGAGGGTCTGTGCCCGACTGCATAAAACACCTTACGTGAAATTTTCCCTTAGGATTGCCCAGAAACATCTTAAGGTTAAGCGATGCAGAAAAAAAAAAAGTCTTATCTAACGGCTTTCTTAAAGGATATCATCATAAACCCTTAAATGTATCAAACATCCTGTAAGAAATTGTTGCATAAAGTTCCTTAAAGTAAATTAGAATGATTTAAGGGACGCAAAACCTCTTCTTAACTCTCCAAATATGGAGAATATGGCCAAGTTTTACAGGTTATTGAAGAGGAGTGTATACGTAGGCGAGTTTTGAGACAGAGCAAATCTTCTCCCTGGAGGTATTCCACATAAAGAACACAAACTGAGCTGGTTATCAGGGGAGAAGAAAGTCAGTCTGATAGCAGCACAGTTTGTAACAGCCTGCCACAAAATGAGACGCCCACCAACCTCTAATTAAGCAGTAACACACCCGAGGTCGTGCTTTAACGTGAGATTTTGGCACGGGTGTGCTGCGGTTGTAGATCAGAACAGACAAGCCAAGATCTCACCTTAAAGCATGTCCTCGAGTGCATTATTGTGTTCATACCACAGTTCCATTATCACTCTTTATTGTTAGATTTTAAGACAAAGAGGACAAACGATTTGTTTATCAGCCTTCCTGAGGTAAAATGGCTCCATTCTATCGTTCCCCTGCGGCTAAGCCCTTCAGTCAGTAAAGCCGAGGAACAGAATGACCAATAACTTTATTATACAGACAATAAACACAAATATATCGATTGGTAAGTTTTAATTTATTAAAAATAAACTTTATTTACATTCAGTAAATAAAATGGGTGGGGTTTATAAGGCAGGCTGTTACTAAGATCCACTATTCTACCGACTGAAGCAGATCGGAGTGAGATCCCGGTGTTCTAACCAAAGTCTAGATCCGGTTTGATTAGCGATTATAAATCTGTATGATGAAGCTCTTACTGTGAATCTGATCAGTCAGAAATGTAAGGGCAGAGCTACAGAGCATCAGCAGCTTCTCTGGGTTAGAGCTGGACTTACAGATAACAAACCTGTCAGAGGAACGAAGCTCCGATCAGCCGCGGATGGTGTTTAATGAAAGAGCCAAGTTTAACTCCAGCAAACGACGTCTTTATGAGGGATGAAGCTGATTCAGCATTTTTGTTGATGGGACCAAAACTGATCTTCAGTGGAGCTGTGAATCCATTAAGAACCGGGACGTTTGAGTTAAAGGACTGACTTTGTTTCGCTTTTCCAGCTTCCAAATCCTAAAGGTGATAAACCTTTGTCTCAGTTTGGTCATTAATAGCTTCATCTTCCAAATTTAAATCGTTTTCAAAACCAATAGATTTTATAAACTAATTAAAGCTTTCATTTTGGCAGTATTTTACTTGTCATTATAAGTTGGATGATTTTAAGGGTGGGCATCGTTGCTAGGTTACGTGTGTATGCCACAGAGTAACACTTAGAGCGCCGGTCAGAGTGCCATTATCATGCAATAGTGGCACAGCCAGAGCGTCTCTCAGCCAATCAGGCTGCGGCGTCAGAACTAACTGTGGTATAATAAACTAATAACTATTGCAATACGGTCTATTGCTTAATTATGTGTGTATTATATGCTATTATACCACAGTTAGTTCCGACCGGCAATCTGAGAGACGTCTTCCGCCGTTACATTATTGACCATAACGGCACTGTGACCGGCCCTCTATAAGTATTAATCCGCGGCACACACGTAACCTGGCAATGACGCCCGCCAGAAAAAGCAGTCAAGTTATAATGAGTAAAATGAAAGTTAACACTTTATTAAATTTATTGGTTTTGAAAACGATATGAATTTGGAAGATGAAGCTATTAATTAATGACCAACCTGAGCCAAAGGTTTATCACCTTTAGGATTTGGAAGCGCTGGAAAAGCGAAACGAAGTCAGTACTTTAAATCAATCGTCTCCCGCGCTCTTAATGGATTCCACAGCTCGACTGAAGAGCAACGAGACTGAAGATCAGTTTTGGTCCTTCAACAAAAATGACGAATCAGCCCCATCCCTCACAAAGACGTCGTTTGCTGGACTTAAACTCTGCATCTTTCATTAAACACCATGCACGGCTAATCGGGCGTTCATTGGTCTAAAAGGTACGTTATCTGTAAGTCCAGCTCTAACCCAGAGAAGCTGCTGATGCTCTGTAACTCTGTCGTTACATCTCTGACTGATAAGATTAACATTAAGAGCTTTATCATACAAATGTATAATCACTAATCAAACGGGATGCTAGACTTTGGTTAGAACACCGGGATCTGACTCCGATTTGCTTCATTCGATAGAATAGTGGATCTTAGTTACAGCTTGCCTTGTAAACCCGACCCATTTTATTGAATGTAAATAAACTTTCTCTTTAATAAATAAAAACTTACCAACCGATATATTTGTGTTTATTGTCTGCAAATAAACATTCATGGGTAATTTTGTTCCTAGACTTTAATGCCGTGAGGTAACGATAGAATGGAACTATTTTACCTCGCGGAAGGGTGGTAAACGTTTTTTAAAATCATTTTTTCTGTCCTTTTTATCTTAAAATCTAACAATAAATGATAAACGATAACGGAACTGTGGTATAAAAGCAATAAGGCACTCGAGGGGGTGCATTATTGTGAGTATATCACAGGAAAGAGGCGTTACTAACAACACCTCTTTCCTGTGATATATTCACAATAATGCATCCCCTCTCGTGCCTTATTGCTTTATTATCAGCTATATGTATTACATGCTTTACGCATTGTTTATCTAGTGATTCTTTCTCTGTTTTTTTTTCTTTTTGCTTCTTTATTGGCACCATGTTATTTTATACATTGCTTATTCTTGTTTTGTAACTGCTTTGGCAATAATGTACCTTAAACACTCATGCCAATGAAAGCCTTTTCAACTTTTTTTCTTATCCACTTAACCCACACACACCCACTAGATCTGAGTTTATGAAACTAACTTTCAGCTTCAGAAGTGGTAGCTATAAGCCTGAACGTTTCAAACAGTTTAACTTGTGGTCAACGGCATATTAAGCTGGTCCGTGGTTCTTACTGTGAACAAAGTTTTTACTGAGCATTAGGCTAGTAATGTTTTTTTTTTTAAATCTTATTTCAAATCAATTCATTCAACATCGCATTTACCAGTGGCCAAATAAAGCCCGTGACCAAAACACTGCCTTCTCAGCCACTTGTTCAGTTGCATCGCTTTACAATATTAGCCGAGCGACAGGACTCTCACTTTAGTACACATTTTGGACAGTACTCCTGCAGAGTATGTTTGACTACCTTGGGTCAAGGAGCTTTTAGCAGCTGTATAAAGTCGTCCTGTTCCACAGCTGGGACGGAGAAAATGTCTTTAGCTACAGGATAGGGCACTGCTTTAGTAATGCTGCTCCACTTCTCACACTTTCTCTCATAAGGCTCAGCACTGCTTTATGAGAAGCTTATTCGCTGCTATGACATAATTGGTCTTCAAATGCAGCCTCCGAAGGGTGCAGCCCCTGAATTGGGACGCAGACAGGGTGAGAAGAATAGGCGAACTGGCGTCTCCAAGTATAATATTAATGCAACGTAAACTATATCAATATAATCGATACGGTCTCATCACATATCACGTACGAAAATATATCGATATATCGCCCAGCCCTACCAAGAGCACCTTAGAAGCTCCAGTTACCCGAATACGCATGCCTGTGGGAAGAAATCGGAATACCCAGAGTAAACCCACACAGACATGGGACAACCATGCAAACTCCACACGCTTTGAAATGGCCTTTCTTTTGCCAAAATACATTTTCCCTTCTCATTCAAAGTAACCATTTTTACATTAAGCTTTCCTTCCCATTTCAACCGATTATATGTAAAAAGCTTGACATAGTTTAATGTACTAAAGCAGTGTTTAGGAACAAAACTTCTCCCAGCTCCTACCGATAAGTAAGCTCCACTACTGAAATGACAAAGCTGTGATCAAAAAAAAAAAAGTAATCATTTTTATTTTGTGTTTTACTTGCAATAGATTTAAATGGGAAGAACAGACGGAAAAATGGCTTTCCTTTTGGATCCCAGGTTCATCGTTTCAGCAGTAGAGTACATTATGACCAGTAGTAACTGAGAAAAGTTCTTTTCATAGGTCATTGATTTAGGACATTAAAGCACATTAAGGGTTTTAGACTCTTGGCTAATGCCTTAGATGTTTGCTTTCAAAGTGGAGCCAAACTTTGGGGACTTTTGAGCATCGATTTCCACTAATGCTCTACAGGAGAGTATGAAAAAACTACGTGATGAAACAGGTGACCACATGACACAATGGTCTTGGCAAAGAGGGGCCTCCTTAATACATTTCTGCACTATTCACGAACCGATGAGTGGAATTTTGGAACCGGTTCTGAATCAGAACCAGGTTTCAATCCTCAACCTTTAAAGGTTTAATGTGGTACTTGTTTATTTATGGCAAAATCACAGCTTAATTCGGTAACTGCAATAAATCCCTAATTGTTTTCCCTGAGTTAAGTAAAAACTCTGAGGGATTTCATGCAACCCACTTAAGGAAAAATCTTCCCTTAAGCTTCATACCTAAGGGAAAAACATAAGGTGTCTTATGCAACAGAGCACCGGAGCTCAACCTGAAACTCACTGGGTGTAGGCAGAGACACACCCTAGACCCTAGTTTGTCCCGGGGTTGAACAGCTGGGGAGCGGCCAGGTTTACCCTATAGGTTTCTCTAATGCATTTATCCCACTACCACCCTCTGCAGAGCCCTCATAGGAATCACTCACTGATCAGGTTGACTGTGATTGGTGAGACCTTGGCCTTGGTCAAAGCATCATTGACAGTCTTATGTTTGATGCTGCGCTTGACGTGGGGATTCAACACGATGCTGGACAACTTCGGGTCCTTCATCAGGCCCTGGCAGGAGTGAGAGAAACGTAGCACAAACGTGACCCAAAATAGCCCTGAAGCACAGCGTAGAATGAGCTAGACCTGCTTAATTAGGGATTAGTGATGTGGGAGAACTCACAGCCACGCGGCCCAGCTCCTGCTCCACCTTATCCAGACTCTTCTGCTTACTGGCTGCAGAAAACAGAGCGGTGGCGTAGCGGCCCTCGACTCCATACACCTGAATAGGGGGCTACAGACACATTATTATTACTACGCATGCCCACTTATATCAAATAAAATCAGCACCACCGGACATTCACAAGCAAGCCTAACCTTGACAAACACATATATTGAGGCAGATGGGCTACAGAAGCAGAAGACCACACCGGGTGCCACTCCTGCCGTCTTAGAACAAGCAACTGAGGCAATAACTCACACAGGCTCACCGAAATCACACAGTAGAAAATCACTGTAGAGTCTCGGTTTCTGTCGCAACATTCGGATGGCAGTCAGAATTTGGCGTAAAGCCATAAAAGCATGGATCCATCCTGCCTTGTATCAGTGGCTCAGATTGCTGCTGGTGGTGTAATGGCATGGGGGATTTTCTTAGGACCCTTTGGGCATAATTCAGCATCGTTTAAATGCCATTGTCTACAGTGCTCTTGCTGAACATGTGCATCCCTTTTCTTGAGCGTGACAGGGAGGTCACTGTACTCCGCTTCCACAGTCACCAGATCTCAATCCAACAGAACACCATTGGGATGTGGTGGAACAGGAGAGTGGTATCATGGATGTGCAGCCGACAAATCTGCAGCGACCGTGTGATGCCAATAAGGACTGAAATACCTGAGGAACGTTTAAAGCACCTTGCTGAACGTATGCCATGATGAATTTGTTAGTTATGTGCATGTTTAAATGTCATGCTCTGCACAATCTCATGACAGGAAAGTCTCATATCCCAAAATATTCTTCATAAGACATGGTTAAAATACTGGACTCTAGACCACAAGGTCCAGGGTTCAAATCCCACCTCTGCCAAGAGCCACTGTTGGGTTCTTCAGCAAGACCCTTAACCCACAATTGCTTGGATTGTAAGATTGTGCCCTCTAGATAAGGGCATCTGCTAAATGCTGTAAATGTAACTTATGAAGGGCATGGGTCTTGCTCAAGAGCCCAACAGTGGCAACTAATGAGCCACCACTGTCCATATTCATTAAGTCTTTAATTTTGGTTTATTGTATTTATGCCATTTCTGTATTGTAAAGCACTTTGAACTACTACTGTATGAAAGGCACTATATAAATAAAGATTATTACAACAAAAAACCCAAACAATCATGGTGTAAGGGCTTTGTTCAAGGGCATTACAGTGGCTGTTTGGTAGTCCTAGGACTTGAACCCTGCTCAATGGCCCAATTAGCCTAACTGCTGTGCCCCCACAATCCTCGATAGTGTTCAAACGGGTGAAGTGTAAATACAGGACCCATGCATGTTTGTTGTTTGTCTAAGGAGTATTACAAAGCATTAACTCTACCTTTATGAGTTTGGCTGCAGGTCGCACCACCGCCGTGCTGAACTGACGCACCTGAGGATAACAGACATTCAATTCTGTTGATATTATATTAATACTAAATGTCAAACAATGAACATCGGCTTAAATAGTAATACATAACACAAGCAAACGTAATAACATTAGCTGGCAGTTAAATAAAACATCCATAACCTTCAGCTTAAGTGCAGCGTCCTGTCACACACTGTTTTCATTTTACACCGTCCAATAAATTCTGTATTAATACCACAAACGATTTCTAAAATCTTTACTGCCCGCTTAAACACGTGCTGCAGTTTATTAGTTCGTTTACAGAATCAAACGAACTAATGAAAGGCCGATGCTAAGTTCGCTAACGCTTCACGCCGACAACTCAAACAGACTGCCTTTCCTGTAAATTTACCTTCATTATAAAAACCGTTAGGTAAGACAGCACCACCAAATCCCCATAATTATACACCAACCCCTAACATTCACCCTACACAATGTTTTCCATCAATTATCAGAATGTCAGACCTGCATCCCCAGTCTTGGTGCTGCCATTTTCTCCTGCGCCTGTGTAGGTCAAAGAAACTGCGCATGCACCAAACTCTCGCGTGACATAATAACGCGCCGCGGCTGCACCCGTGCATTGTGGGAAATGTGGTCGCGCGTCTGGTATGGATGGAAAATTACTGACACGATCTGAGAGAGCGATTACAGTAGATTAGAAGCTGCAAATGCAAACAGTGATCTACAGGATCCAGCATCATAAAAGAACAACGCTAAGATGAACCAATGTGGCAAAGTCAATAGTAAAGTTACAAACGCAATAATGTTAATCACAACAACTACAATTCTAATAATGTTAAGGATAATTATTATATTAATTAATACTAAGTGTAAATACGCTTATGCGCTTTTTGAAGAAACTCTTTCCATACTAAGTTGTAAAGGAAATGAAGAAGAAAGAAAAGCTTTAATTTACTGAACTTACTGAATAGGAAAAAAAAGAAAATATATTTTCAACAAATTGCTACACACACAAATAAAATACATATTTTTGAACAAAATTTAAAAAATAAAACCAGAACATACATTGAATATATGTTTTATATGTTTCTATATATAAAAAAACACTTAACAGGGATGACACTTAAAGACATGAAGGATGTCTTGATTCTATAGTTTGTCCCATACGTTCAGCATCATAGGATATTTTGAAAACACAAAATAAAAGTTTTTTATTTACATGCTATATATGTACATATTTTCAGTACAGACATTTAGCTGTTTTACCCAGTGAACAAACATGAAAAAAGGCATGTAGCTCTGGGTGATATGACTCATATCAATATATCAGCTTGTCAATATAACAACTGAAACAAGTGGCTAACTGCACAACCGGTTTACTTCTAAAGTATATGAGCTGCTTCTGCCCTCATTCCCATGCCTATCATTATAGCGGCGAGGCACAGGGTGCCCGGGTGGTTTAGGTAAAGGACTACTAATCTTGTGAATTAAACAACATAAACAATGAAACCACTCTCAATTACAACACCTTGGAGCTCCTAAGCTTCAATTATTCAGTTCACTTCTAAGTGTGTAGTTAGGTGCTGTGACTTAGACTGACCACAGACTATTTGCATTAAAGGATGTATGACTCACAGGTGGTGCAGCAGGCTAAACTTACAGCCACTGGCCCGGGTTTGAGTCCTGGCAGTGTCTTCTGACCAGAATGAGCATCTCACAAAAGCAAGAATGGCTGTGTCTGAGTGGAGAGGTTGGTCGGGGGATCAGTCCACAGAGGTCCAACAGAAACCCCTGCCAACCCTGTAAAGGACTGGCCTATTCTGTGGAATAGGTGCCAACTCACACGTTGGTTTCCGTAACCGCTTAGTTCAAAAAGAGTCAAATAAATCATGAGATGTTGGTGAGTTTCTGTACATGTATTGTTAGCAGGTGTAAAATGACTGCAAACACACAAAGTTAATCACATTTCTAATATTTATTTGAATTGTGATAAGTTGATATAAAGCAGTGTTTCTCAAACCTGGTCCTGGAGCCCCCTGCTCTGCACATTTCAATGCTTTTCCTATTTAAACACACCCGCTTTAACTCACTAATGGGCTTGTTCATGAGCTGAGTAGTTGAATCAGATGTGTTTGGAGCAAGGAAAAAAACTAAAATGCGCAAAGTGGGACTCCAGGACTGCGACTGGGAAACACTGGTATAAAGAATAGGCATTCTGAATCTAAAAAGAAATATTATATATTTATTTGCACAGAACTTATGCTGTTTTCAATAAGACTCTACAACTGTATATAACATTGTATTGGAAACAGACCGTTGCTGTTAGCACACAGACAGAAACAATACATCAGCCTTGTTTCGGGGGTGTATGCTGTAAGAACATGCACAAGCCTGGAGTCACAGTAAAGCATTGTATTGAATCCTGATAAAAGCCTGTTTCAAATACAATAAGCATTCTGTTGTGTAGCATGGATAAAGGTCAAATGATTCTTTAAGGCATTTGTGCTTTATGCCCAACTTAGTGTTTAAATTGAGTGCTGAGGGAAATGGCATCATTTTTGTCTCTATCATCATTTCTGTATAATAATGATCTTCAATCTATTTCTTGAGGTCAAATCCTAGGGTTTAATGTGCGTTATATAAAAGAGTTACAGTTTTAGTAAAGCAATTTAAAAACAACTTCTTAAAAGGTTGTTTAATTGAATCATAGGAGGCATCGATGGTGAATGAGCCAACGTAAACAAACCAGAATGTAAAAACCTTTTCCACCAGCTGAGCTGAGACTGATCCTAAAGATTGACGGGAGGGTTAACCTGGTTGAACAAAGTGCTCACAATGGGATAATTGTTTTTGAAGCCATTATAACCCACTGCAAAATGAAAACACAGAGGATTCACCTGTCTGGTCCTCAGCAGAAGGCTCCAATAAATCTGTTCAATTTCACAGACAGACAGACAGACAGACAGACAGATAGATAGATAGATAGATCAGTTTATTAATCCCAGAGGGAAATTCGTAAACAGTCAAATGATTTAGTAACAAAGGGACTTAATAACATGTATAATTAACACATAATTAATACACTGCTTAACCATTGAGAAGTTTATTACATCCAGAGCACTGGAGTTGTAAGGGACCTATTGTAGGACAATGTTATTTATCTGAACTACACCACTAGTGTCCCGCACGATCACTTAGGCCTCTGATAAAGGTCTTTTTCTGTGCCTGAAATTGAGATTCGTTGCTGCTGGTGGTAGATCATTTTGCATCATGGCACCTAAGCTATAAAACTCATTAGCACAAAATCATCCCCACCTCTTCACTCAGTACTTCATCTCGCTCCCACTTTCCAAAGAGGTGTGTGGGTTTTTTTCTCTTCTATGTAAAGCGACCTTGGATATTAGAACGGTGCTATATAATTGCAACTAATTATTGTTATTATTATTAGTAGTAGTATTAGTATTACCATTACTATGTAGAGCTGTTTCTTCTTCTTCTTCCTCTCTTTGTTTTTCTATTACTACTACTTTTTCATGGCTTGGCTATTTCTGAGGTGGCTGTCCAATTTGAAAACTCATGAAGTTTGACACACCCCAGCTCGAGGGTGTGGCTCGCGTTTCCCCTAAATGCAGCCAATTTGGTAGGTATGTGGGTCTCCCCAAGGCAAACGATTTTGTATCAGCCATGTCCAACAGGGAGTGACTTATCTAAATACTTCCCTGTAGTGTGGCTGACTTTCTTTAAAATATTTGCAAATGTCCTTTACACCATGAGAAAAACTGAAAGAAACTGGAAAATGCTGGAGTATATTGTGGTCTGATGACACCCTTGACTAGTAGTAGTATTAGTCGTATTAGTATTAGTAGTAATAGTGGTAGTAGTAGTTGAAGTATTAGTAGTAGTGGTATTATTATTATTATTATTATTATTATTATTATTATTATTACTATTATAATAATAGTAGTGGTAGTGGTAGTAGTAGTGGTAGTAGTAATAGTCATAGTAATAGTAGTAGAAGTATTAGTAATAGTAGTAGTAGTAGTAGTAGTAGTATTAGTAGTAATGGTATTATTATTATTATTATTATTATTATTACTATTATAATAATAGTAGTGGTAGTGGTAGTAGTAGTGGTAGTAGTAATAGTCATATTAATAGTAGTAGTAGTATTAGTAATAGTAGTAGTAGTAATAGTAGTAATAGTGGTAGTAGTAGTATTAGTAATAGTAGCAGTGGTAGTAATAGTAGTAGTATTAGTAATAGTAGTAGTAGTGGTAGTAATACTAGTAGTAGTACTAGTAATAGTGGTAGTATTAGTAATAGTAATAGTAGTAGTAGTAGTTGTAGTAATAGTGGTAGTAGTAGTAGTTGGTGAGCAGAGGTACACCTTGGACACATCCCAGCCCATCCCACTGTTCCGAATCCTCCCATTACACCGTAAAGCCTCACCCATGGTTAGAACTCTGTTCCTCAGAAGCTACTGTTTCCAGCATCTTCTAAGAACCTCCCCCATGATCACGTGTTACGGGCGGAGTATACGCGGTCTGTTTTCAGGCGCGTGCGAAGAGCAATAACTTATTCTTCCACGAGCGCATCGGGAGGATGGACGTGAAGGAGACGGAGATGATGTGAGGACGAACGTTTAATGGTGTTTTCATTCCGGTTCATGAATGACCATTGCTGAAGCGCTTCGTTTAACCGTACGGGAGGAGGTTTTGGAGGACGTGGCGAATTCTAATACTGTACACTGGCTGCTCAAGGGCACTTCCGGGCTTCCTCATTCATTCGGGCTCTGATGCAAGCGCTTTAAGGGTTTAATCCCCATACCCATGGTAAGTTGGACCTAATGTCTGAGGACCAGGCTGGGTGAAACGAGCTGTAGATGGGATGAGGGGTATGGGGGAAGGGAGGGAAACAGAGAAAATGTGGTGTTAACGCCTTACAGATGCTTGTTTAACACGATTCGCAGTCTTGATCCCGGGCGTGATTTCCCTACACATGCCGCTTTATGTGGAAATGCACTTTTCCGGTGATCTCAGGGATAAAGACATTCTCAGGGGAAATGTCCACGCTAATGCTTACAGTTGTTAGATCCGCCAAAATCTTTCAGCAATCTGATTATAACACGATTTTCCTTTTTAATTCCTTCTGATAAGTTCCGATCTGTGATTGGAATAGTTTATGATAAACAGGGATGTTACTGGTTCATGCTGTAGCGTTTATTAGACACCACAGGAATTTGGCATATCCACATTTAACTGCCTTAAAAGGAAGTGGGTGGTAATAAGGATATGTACGTAATAAAATGGAAACGCTTGAAATAGCCAAACTATTGGCTCATGGTTATAGACCAATATTCCTTTGTCTAACCCATGTCCATGCATCTGAAACAACGTTAATAAGCCTCTAATTCACTCTACTAACGGCAATTACAACGAAAAACCATAAACCAATAACAAATAATTCGCATGCACTGGATCTCATGGCTTCTTCTGCCCACCTGACACACCTAAGAGTGGTGCCGTGCCACATCCCTGATATACTGATGGGGTAAATGTCTTTACATTTTCTTGACATTTCCCCAATTGCTAATCTTTTTTTTTGGGTTTTTTGATCTGTTTCATTGTAGTGATTGCAAACATAGCTTGGTTCATGGTCTGGGTTGG
Source organism: Ancistrus triradiatus (assembly GCA_025084515.1). NCBI lineage: Eukaryota > Metazoa > Chordata > Actinopteri > Siluriformes > Loricariidae > Ancistrus > Ancistrus triradiatus. The sequence goes on along the minus strand of JAJAGP010000580.1, from coordinate 240,384 downwards.
ATTTCAAAATGATCAGAACATCATAAACTGCATGTTAATTAGGAGCGCTTTGATACATAGTTAACTCCCATTGTTAATATCGTTATTGCCGGGACCCACTAGCTCAGGTACAGCGCCGATGTGCTTCTTAGTGTGCCCAGGTACCAAAACACCGACTGCCCAGAGGGCGACACATGAAAACACATGGGACGAGAGTGTATGATCCTGGAATTCACTGGGCACAGGCAAAGCTACAGCCCAGGCAGAGCGTCAGGCCGTCAACAGGCCCTCTTTACCTTCACCATTGCAAAGCCTGGCCTTGGAGTTCGTACCCAGCTGCTCTTGAGCTTGCTGTTTTAAGCAGCTGACTCTTACCTTTCAAGTAGAGTGGCAATATTTTATCGTATCACGATTGTGTTGTGTAATAGACAGTAATGCTTTTCTGTGCATTTTGAGGATAATGTCAGTTGCTTAAAGAACACTGGACCAACTTCATGTATTCATTCTATAAGAGTATAATTACCCTTTTAATTGGATGAAGTGCAGACATCTTTTCAGTGATGTAGATATTCCATTTTGTTTGAAGGCCGCGGTGGTACATCGCGCACTGTGAGCACTTTGTGTTTTTCGTTCCGCGACCTTTTTGCTCGATGCCCGACCGGCACGGGTGACGGAACGCTCGGTGTTCCATTACCTCATGTTACAAATTAAAGCATGGTCAGTATTATATCAGGATTGAGGTTTCAGAGCTCTTTAAAACAAGTCAGCACTGATATAAAAGTAACTGAATAGTGGCTATAGCGACAGTAAATTATATTTGCTGATATTATGTCAGTTAGATGAAGATCCAGGATGCTGGACCTCTAAAATTGTTGAGTCTGCCAGACTACAAGTTCGTTCTGAGCTTTATGATAAGCAGGCCTTATAACCAGTAATGAAACTGAAAAAATGGCGTATTGTAGCACTAAGAGAAGTAACTCAGTGCTTCTTTATCCCAATCTATTTTATGAATGCTACATTGTTGTATTATAGTACCAGTTACAAGTTCTCCTAAACACAAAAATTGAATGTTTTTCTTTGTTTATTATTTTCTACATTTTAGTATAATATGAAGACATCAAAACTATGAAGCGAAACACGTATTATTATATAGTAAAACAAAAAAAGTGTTAAACAAACTATATTAAGTTTTATACTTTAGATTTGTCAAAGTAGCCACCTTTGTTTGGATGACAAGCTTCTTGGCATTTCTCTCAGACAGCTAAACAAGGTCATACCTGGAAGGGTTTCAATTAAACAGGTGGACATTGCCAAGAGTTAAAATGAGGACTTTCATACTGTACAATGATGCCAAGCCTTCTGATTGCAGCCATTCGGTTTTGCTCCCCTGCCTTCTGCTTCCCACCCAGCAGGTGGGGCTGTAGCCACCTGTGGTCTGTTGCTATCTAACCCCGCTCCTGTGCACTTCTTGTCGGCTTTGTTACAGTGGTGTTGTCGTCTTTGGCGCCTGGGACATGTAGCCATGGTTCTCTGGCGGTTTGGCTCCATTCTTTGGCTGTGTCTTTGTTATTAATTGATCAGTGTTCTAGGCATGTTTTGTATGTATTTGTGGTTGTAGCTGTGTTCTTTGTTAAGATGTGGTTTATGTTTGTGTTAGCTTCTTTGTTTTGTTTAGCATGTTTAGCTTTGTGTAATCTTAAGATTGTCTGTGTGTTTGCTTTGTTGTCACATGTTTATTATGGTCTTTGTTAGCTTGGGGGTCTTGTTAGCTTGTCCTTGTGTGTTTGTTGCATTTCTTGGATATATAGGGTTAGCCTTATTAGCTGTCTTCTGTGGTATTTGGTTGTATGTGTTACATATCTGTCATTGCTTAGTTCTATGTGGTTTGTTTATGTCTTTCACTGTCACCTATAAATAAATCTGTCACGCTTGCATCTATGTCCGTTTCCCATGTCCTCCCTTGCCCGGTTCATGACAATACCTTCTTAATGTGTTTGAGACCATCAGCTTTGTTGTGTAGAGGTATGGTTGAAACACAGAATCTAAAGTATAAAATTTACTTTTGGTTTGTTTAACTTTTATTTTTTTTTTATTTATTTATTTTTTGTTTGTTTGTTTACTGCATGATTCCATATGGGTTCCCTCATAGTTTTGATGTCTCCAATATTAATCTGTAACGTAGAAAACATTCAAAAATAAGGAAAAACAATGGGTGAGAAGGTGTTTCCAAACTTTTGACTGGTTCTCTCTCTCGATAGATGGATAGATATAGTCATAATATACATATAATGTTGTGGGTATTTGAAAGGACTTCACAATACAAATTGCGAAGCAATGCAGTAGGGCTGCATACAGGTATCAATTCAAGATCTGCCTGAATGCTGATGACCATGTCTGCTTTCACCTTTGTGAGAGAGCTAAATTATTTACGCTTTTTATGTCATAGCCTGTATTAGAGTCCATTGTTATTCCTCTGGTATAACAGATTGGATCAGATTTGCCAACTGATCCACTGGTGTGTTCATCGTGACGTTGAACAGATGATTCACCTGAATAAAAAAAGCACAGAGACAGTCTTAAAGCTGAGGACTTTTATTGGATTGGATCATTCAGATCATTATCAGTATTGGAGCAGTATCAGGTAATGGCAATATTGTGCCTTAAATACCCTCACCGGTCACTTTATTTGGTACACCTGTTACCTGCTTGTTAACCCCATTATCTAATCAGCCAATTACATGGATGGCTTTAGGTATGTAAACATGGTCAAGATGACCTGCTGATGTTCAAACCGAAGATCAGAATGTGGAAGAAAGGTGATTTAAGTGACTTTGAACGTGGCGAGTATGTCAGTACTGCAGTTCTCTGCTTTGTTAATGCTGTTCGAGCTGATACGGCGGCAACAGTAACAGTCGGACATCGAACCTCTGTGATGCCCAGAATTATAACAGTACTTCTCTAATAGAAGCTCACATCTGCTAGAGTGTCAGTGGTGAAGGTAGGACTGTTGATTGACCAGAACGTTGAGGGTCCAATTCAAGTCTCTGTCAAAAAAAGCTGCCACTATTGGGCCCTTGAGCAAACCCCTTGACCCTCAGTTGCAAGTCAGTTAAGGGCGTCTGGTAAATGCTGTAAATGTGACGCCCTGCATGTTTTGCTTTTGAGGATAGGCTTTATTTATGTTATAAATAAAGATATATAACAGATTATGGTGTTAATAGTTAAAGATGCACCAATTGATTGTTTGGTGACCGGAATCGGCCATTTTTTAGTGTGGTCGGCCATAACCGGTGATTGGCCGGTCAGTCTCATGAAACCGATTCTGTGCCGGTCACATTTACACAGCCACACATGAACAGCACAGTGCTTTTACTAACTTTAATGGTTGATGGTTATGAAGTGTTAGATTTTGGTTGTGTTTTGAGTACTACTTAATCAACCAAATAGTCCCAATGAGGGAGAAGGGTTCTGTTTCGGGAAATAGCCATGTCTTTAGTGTAGAAGCTCTTCAGAGGATGCTGGTTGGAGCAGGTATATAGAGAAAATAAGCCATAGAAGAACAGCTCTAGGGTGGCTCAGTGGGTAGCACTGTTGCCTCACAGGGAGACAGTCCCGGGTTCAAGCCCAGGTGGATTGATTGTTTGGGTCATTTTGTGTGGAATAGTATGTCACTGTGACTTTACTCTGGTTTCTACCAAACAGTCCAATACATGCTTTAGGTTCACTGGTTTTGCTAAAGCCCTTTTAGTTTGAGTGTATGTGCCCTACGATGGATTGGCACCCTGTCTAGGGTTGTTTCTGTCTTGCACTCGTCTGTGCGGATCAGGATTAAGCGGATAAGACAATGAAGATGAAGGAACAATGAATTTAATAAGGCATTTAACAACAAAGGCAAAGAGGTTAAAGCTAAAGCTGGCGCTCGCACAGAGCCGGACACATGCCAGCAGCCACTGCTATCTTTTTTTAGCAAATAAGGAGGTTTCCGTTAAGAGAAAAGTTAAACAAAAATGTTTCCCTATGCTGTCATTTATCATTTTTAGACACCAGAAAATCGGAATCGGCCAGTCATAGGTTACAAAAATGGCAGAAAAAAAGCAGAATTTCCCAAGGAAATTGCAATCGGTGCATTTTTATTAACAGTAGATTAGAGAACCCTTAGGACACGCTGAAGTGATTTCTCGATACTTCACTCTGATGCAGCTGATCCGTTGCCAAGAGTTACCAGAACACATCTGATTAAAGACCTAAATATAGCACCAAGGAGCAAATCTTGCGTTGAGACAAAAACACACATCCATTAGTCTTACGCCTGCATCCAGTAACATGATGTGAAAGAGGAGCAGCCTGAGATCAGGGCCTGAGCCTGAACCTCTCTCTACCGTCTGATAACTGTACCGTTTGGAAGGAGGTGCGAATGGCACTCAGCTGTGGGTGCTAAATGTTCCTGGAACTGCAAACAAGCTTCTGGCAGTTGTGTATGTGTAGTCAAAGCTTGTTGTTGTATTACTGAGGGCAGGATGGTAGAGAATTTTTGAGCTGTATCTACAGAAGCACTGGGTTCCAATGAATACTTGGGTCTGTGTAAGATGGGATGAGATGTAGTCTCTGATCAGGCCGAGTGATATCTGTAAGGCTTTGTGTGCTTCTGATGACTGACACATAGTCCACACCATAGAGAAAACAAACTGACTTTATACATGGCATTATCATACTGTTACCGCTGTCAGTATTAGATATTGATTGATATCAGAGCTCTTCATTTCCTCGGCTCTGGCACCTGTCTTTGGTTGAACACCTGGTGGGACGACTTCAGTGTTTGAATTGAAAGCAACTGGACTTCTTGGTTCTTGAAAATGTTTCACATCTTCAAGAAGCAAAATGAGGTCCAGTTCCCTGTTGTGGCCCTGAGGGATGATCCCCTTTCCCTCAGATACAGCCAGTCATGTCTGAATGTGATGTCCTGGGCAGAAAGCACTATGGTGTTGCCCAGGTGGTTAAAGGGTTCAAATCCACCCTTCTACCAGGCTGCCACTGAGCCACTCGAGCAAGGCCCTAAACCCACAATTGATTGGATTGTAAGACTGTATCAGCTGTAAGTCGCTCTGGATAAGGGCGTGTGATTAATTTGATATGTGCATGTAGGGCTGTGTATTTGCTCCACCTGAGTGCTCTTATATAGTGAATTTTATAATGATAATAGTGTGATAATAGCATTTACAGAGAGAGCGTCTTAACACTTAAGCTCAGGGTTCAGGATCTTGCTAAAGAAACAAATGGAACACATCTGGAATTTGACCTTGCAATCTTCCAATTAGTAGCCAAGTAGCCTCAGCCACTGACAAAAATCACGGATGTCATTGAAGACCAGCCAAAGGTACACCCTAAAACGTTGGAATTAGTTATGTGTTTGTTCCCTGGGCAGCTACCAAGCTTTCACTCTGAGAAGCTTTCAGTCAGGGTTTGGAAAATGTGAGGTCAGGTGCTGATGTTAGACACGAAGACCTGGCTCAGTGTTGATATTCCAGTTTATCCACAGGGCTGAGCAAAAGTCTTAGGCCACCTGGAGTCTTAGATTTTTTGTTTTAGCAGTGGTATAATGACCATATATAATTATGTCTCAGTCTCTTTACTAAGATACAAAACACCCACAATTTTCAGAACAAAAATGCTTTCTGCAAGCAAAAGTAAGTATTTATTTTGATCTCGAAATAGTGGTTTCCCTGCTACCCTTTCAAACAGTCCATTCCCCTGGAGTCCTTGAGCAAACCCCTTGACTCTCAATTGTGTCAATTGGAAGCCACTTAAATGAAGTCTGCCTGCTAAATGTCAGCCTGTCCAGGGTGTACCAGGATGGGCTTTTTTAAATGTTATAGGCTTTTTATTAGGCACTTTGAAGTGATTTCTCGATGTAGTACTTCCAAAAAGACCATTCCCGATCAAGCTTCTTCGGACTGTAGAAGGCTCAACTCGGCATCCCGATGAGGATGCTGCTATTGCTCAAGTGTAAGGGGAGGACACTAAATACCACTGTAGCCTACAGAAATCTAATGGTGGCCTAAGACTTTTGAACAGCACTGTATTTGGAGTTAAATTCAGAACGTGACAGAGTTCATCAGAGTCGGCAAACATTTTTTAATGGACTAGGTGTTCAGTACAACCCATTTTACTGCTGCCGATTGTCTGTGGAAGTATTTAACATGCATACCCCACATATCCAATCCTGTTTGCATGTTCTCCCTGTGTACGCGTGGCTTTCTCAGGGGCCTCCAGTTTCCTTACTTTCCGACAACATGCGGTAAATTAACTGGTTTATTTATATCGCCTTAGGGTGAGTGTGTTTGACTGGCGCAGTTGTAACCTTGCTTCTATCAGGGATATAGATATCGCAGATATCGCAGCTTTCAGCTGTTATTATTATTTTTAATGTATGTAATAAATAAGTAAATCAATAGTAAAGGTCATAATCTAAAACTCCTCTGTGGATCATGTACCATGGCTTGTGAACCAAGAGAGGGCAGCAGTACTGATGGATTCTGGTTTGGAATGACTTGAGTCACTTCTCTTTAACAGTGTTTTTGTTTTGGCTTTGTGGTAACCTGCTGATCTAAAACAGTTATCCATTTCTTAGAAGAGACACACATGTAAACATGAGAAAACAGAACTCACCATGCAGAGTTAGAGCGTTAGGCTGTAACCCATCTTAGTTGTGATATTCCACATGGAGGATCAATTTTGCATGCATAGGTTATGCAAATACAAGGGAATGCAAATAAAAAAAACTGGGCTGTTTGTACCGGTAGTGACGTTGTCCGTATTAGGACTTTTTTTGCAGCCATCCATAAGTATTCACCCACTTCCACATTTTTTGATTGAACTAAATGTAATTGGCAAATTACACCATGAATCCACACAATCTAGGCCATGTTACTGGTGTGATGAAACTTAATATAGTTTTGCAAATTTATTCACACATGAAAAACAAAAAGTTGCGACAGCATGACTGTTCACCCCTGTTGTTGTTAAAACATGACATGCAGTTGTGGTGCGACTTATTGCCATCACAAGTCTACTAATTATTTGAATAGGATCCACCTGTGTGGAATTAAAATGTCCTCAGTATAAATACCCCGTGTTCTGGAAGGTACCAGAGTTGGAGAATAAACCTTTAAAAACATCATGTTTTAGGTCATATTTTTGCAGAAATATAGAAAATCCGAAAGGGTTCTGTTACGGTAGTGTTGGCTTTCTTTCCTCAGGTTGAGACCCTGACAGTCAGCACGATCGCACATGCATGACGAAGGCTGTGCGATCGCGTTATTATTATCACGTGCAGATCTCATTAAGCTGCTCGTTTGCTTTATTGGCAACACCCACTGACTCAGGTATATAAGGTGCGTCCTGAGTCCAGTCGGTGTCGCACCATCCACCGTGATGGAGGTACCATCGCCCATCGGAGCCCTCACCCGGCTCAGACGTGCTGCAGCGGACGCTCGCCGGTCCCCGGCATGTTAGGGATAATGGTAATTGTTTTTTTGAAGAAAAACAGTAATTGTACGGCTAGGAAGCCGGATGGTAACCACTAGGGTATTAGATGGTAGAGTAGGGTCAGGAACAGCTCTTCACGTTCCCTATGCTGCATCACGGCTCGCCGGCGCCCTCCGGGGGTTTAGACTCGCTGCTGCGGCAGTTGGAGCACCTCCCTCTTATCCCCGTGCCGAACCCGCTTCTTTATTTAAAGTTGTTTTCTTTGCGCTTTGTGAGGGAGGCCGTTGCCACCGCCCGCGCTGTATTTAAAGGGAATGCCATGCTGCTTCACAGCCCCGTTCCACACTGCATTTAAAAGGGAACGCCTCGCTGCTCCTCAGCCCCGTTCCGTACTGAATTTGAAGGGAACGTTTTGCTGCTCCACAGCCTCGTTCCATTTTCGCATCCGATGTCGTGCTGCGCATGCTCGGTACGGTGGCCAGCTCTGCGCCCGCTGTAGCCCCTACCTCGCGCACGCATGCGTAGAACCGTGACTCGCTTCGCGTATGTGGGTCCCCGCGAGCCTTCGCGTCACAGCGCGTCATCGCTTTCTCCTCTCTCTCTCGGGTTTCCGGTTTAACTCACACGCAGTCTCTGTGAGAGAGAGAGAGAGAGAGAGGGGGCGATCGCTCCCTTTTCCACCCTCGGAGCGATTTCTAACACGTTCGCCTCACTTTCCCTTTTTGTGTTTAAACTTTCCACTCACTATTTTCATTATTTTAAAGCTCGCGCTATGCGGAGCTTTTCTGTTCGGGTTAAACCCCCGTTTTGCATTCAGGTCACGTGAGTCTCTTGGTAGACCCGTGGTTAAAGTCACGGACTCTGACGCATTCATTCTGTTCGGGTTATAAACCCCCGTTTTGCTTCAGGTCACGTGAGTCTCTTGGTAGACCCGTGGTTAAAGTCACGGACTCTGACGCATTCATTATTTTGGTACTCTCTCTTTTGTGTTTGTTCATTATTATTTCAGTTCATTAATACCATCTGGAGCTAACTGCATTTGGGTCTTAAAACCCTTTTCTTTAAGGGTTCGCCTTTTACCACCCTGGCGAACCCGTAACAGGTTCAAATCCAAATACTTTCCTTTTTTTATTTCTGCAGTGTAAACAATGAAAACAATGCACATATTCTTGTATAAGTTTTTTTTACTTATATAACTTTAATCCCCTGCAATTAAAAGACATTTCTAGAATCATTAGGTTTAAAATTGTAAACAAAATGCCCTATTCTATCAGTGCAATACCTCTGTACAATATTTCTTCAATATTTATTTATATTTATCTTTATCTATATCTTTAAGTACAAAGTCCTTATGTGTTTAATGTAGCGAGGAACAGCTGTGGTCGTGACCATTTGGTTTTTGTTTTCCACTTTATTCAATTAAATAAATTATACATTAAACATTATTCAGTAAAATACATGCGATATTGGTCATTGTATTATAAAACAAGCTTTTGTTAAGTAAGCCATGGAGGCTTTTTGTTAAAGTAGTACTCTATGATATATTCTGTATACACAGGGGTGCTTGAAAGTTTGTGAACCTGTTGAATTTTCTATATTTTCCTGCATAAATATGACCTCATTATCAGATTTTCACACAAGTCCTAAAAGTACACAAAGAGAGAACCCAGTTAAACAAAATGAGACAAAATAATACTTGGTCATTTATTTATTGAGGAAAATGATCCAATATTACATATTAGTGAGTGGCAAAAGTATGTGACCTCTAAGAATTTTGAAGGTGATGAATGAAATTAGAGGTCAGGTGTTTTAAAAGAAAAGCCCAAGCCACACAAGCTGTTCTACCAAAAGAATGGTTACAGAAGGATAAAGTTTGTGAATGGCCAAGTCAAAGTCCTGACCTTAATCCCAATGGAAATGTTTGTGGAAGGACCTGAAGCCAGCAGCTAATGTGAGGAAACCCACCAAACATCCCAGAGCTGAAGCTGTTCTGTAACGGAGGAATGGGCGAAAAATTCCTCCAAGCGGGTGTGCAGGACTGATCAACAGTTACAGGAAACGTTTAGCTGCAGTTATTGCTGCACAGGGGGGTCACAGCAGATACTGAAAGTAAAGGCTCACATACTTTTGCCACTCACTAATATTTTAATATTGGATCGTGTTTCCTCAATAAATAAATTGACCAAGTATAATAGGTTTGTTTCTCATTTGTTTTTGTAAAACTGGGTTCTCTTTATTTACTTTTAGGACTTGTGTGAAAAATCTGATGATGTTTTAGGTCATATTTATGCAAAAAATATTGAAAATTGAAAATTTTAAAACGTTCACCAACTTTCAAGCACCATTGTAAATTCAACTTAATGGATTTTTTCGGAATGTATGCCCATCGTAAAACGGGGATCCATTTCAAAACGGCTTTTAAATGGCTATAAGATTTATTTTGGTTCTGATTAGGAATCAGAGTGGTTGTATATGTAATGTGTTTTGACCTGAATGGCTATCCGCACATAATTTAACATACATCTTTTGCTCTCTTTCTGTCCCTGTCTCTGCTCTTCTTAGGAATGTAGACTAGCACTTACCTGACCAACGGCCTGTCACATCTACCATTGAACACCCCTTTGCATTGTTGCAAGGATCTACAGCTAAAGCGCAAACCAAAGAGAAGCTCATGAGGTGGATACACATGTTCGTTTCTAGAAAGCTGACAAGCCTAAGGATTAAAAAATCTTGCCTTTTCTTGTTTTTGTGAAAAGTAAATAACCAGTACTCCAGTTTCTCATTTGTATTTGCACTGTGACTGCCATTCAACATGGGCTCATCGATGGAAAATCGCAGACAGGCATCGCAGTGTGGCGCTTTATTTTCGTCCTCGTGCTTGCGATTGGCTGTTTTGCCATGTGGAAGGCCAATCGCAGCACGGTAAGTGGCTACTTCCTGGCCGGGCGAACTATGAACTGGGCGTTGATAGGAGCCTCGCTGTTCGTGAGCAACATTGGCAGCGAGCACTTCATCGGCCTGGCTGGATCGGGGGCGGCGAGCGGTTTTGCCGTAGGGGCCTGGGAGTTCAACGCGCTTCTTCTCCTTCAGCTTCTGGGCTGGGTCTTCATTCCGGTCTACATCCACTGTGGGGTGTACACCATGCCAGAATACCTCTCCAAGCGCTACGGGGGCAAACGGCTCAAGGTCTACTTTGCTGCTCTATCCCTTTTGCTGTACGTCTTCACCAAATTGTCAGTGGACTTGTACGCAGGAGCCCTCTTCATCCACGAGTCTCTGGGCTGGAACCTGTACCTGTCCATCATCCTGCTCATCACCATAACGGCACTACTGACAGTAACGGGCGGTCTGGTAGCTGTGATATACACTGACACGATTCAGGCAGTGCTCATGATCAGCGGAGCTCTGAGCCTCACAGTCATCAGCTTGGTCAAGATGGGTGGCCTAGAAGGCGTTCGGGAGAAATACATGGAGGCCGTTCCCAACGTCACCGCCATTCTTGCCAGGTACAACCACACTTTCACGTACACCAATTCCTGTCGGATCCACCCGAAGCCAGATTCCCTCAAGCTCTTACACGGACCCCTGGACGAAGACATCCCCTGGCCTGGCTTCCTTCTAGGCCAGACCCCGGCGTCCATTTGGTACTGGTGTGCTGACCAGGTCATAGTGCAGAGGGTACTCGCCGCCAAGAACATTGTTCATGCAAAGGGTTCTACGCTAATGGCCGGGATGCTGAAGATTCTTCCCATGTTCATCATCGTTATCCCGGGCATGATCTCGAGGATCATGTTCGCAGATGAGCTGGCGTGCATTGGACCTGAGCACTGCATGGCCGTGTGCCACAGCCAGGCCGGCTGCTCCAACATCGCTTACCCTCGACTGGTCATGAGCGTCATGCCGGTGGGCCTGCGAGGCCTGATGATGGCTGTCATGATTGCGGCTTTGATGAGCGACTTGGACTCCATCTTCAACAGCGCCAGCACCATCTTCACCCTGGACATCTACAAGATGGTGCGCGCATGCGCAACCTCGCGCGAGTTGGTCGTGGTGGGCAGAGTCTTTGTGATCGTCATGGTGGGCATCAGCATTGCTTGGGTGCCCGTCATCATCGAGATGCAAGGTGGCCAGATGTACCTGTACATCCAGGAAATGGCGGGATATCTCACGCCGCCGGTCGCCGCGCTGTTCCTACTGGGTGTCTTCTGTAAGCGCTGTAATGAGACCGGGGCCTTCTGGGGTGGCATGACTGGCTTCGTTCTAGGTACCACACGTCTCATTCTTGGTTTTGTCTACCGCGAGCCCCGGTGCGATCAGCCGGATGAACGGCCGACTTTTATGACACACATCCATTATATGTACGTAGCCGCTGGGCTGTTCTGGATCTCGGGCATAGTGGCTGTGGTCGTCAGCCTTTGTACCGCTCCGCCGCCCAAGGACAAGGTCCAGCGCACGACCATCTGGGGATTGCGGCAGTTAGAAAAGTCGCCGGTGGTTGAAAGGGAGGAGACGTATAAGCTGACCAATAAGAGTTCTGAAATCTGCAGTGGGAATGGCCTGCAACAGAAAGACCTACCTCGGGATGCATGCAAAGAACCCTGTCCTGACGGAGCCGATGTGAAACTCCTCATGCCTTACACTAATGACCAGGATTCTCCGACTCCCAGCACAGAAGCGCCGACACCTTTGGAGAGCAACGGGCACGCAGAGTTCGTAGGGCAGAAGGACGACGGGAAAGGCAAATGCATGGACCTATTTGGTTGGATCTGTAGTTCTAGAGAACAACCACCAGCATCTGTATCAAAAGTCACTGAAGAAGATGAACGAGTTATCAGGGAGATGCTTCATGAACCCCCTAAAATCAGACTTTTGCTGAACTTTGGGCTGGTAGTCGTCTGCTGTCTGGGCATCTTCATGTTTATCTACTTCTCAATGTAACATGCTGATCTCTTGCTCTTTGGATATTGTGAAGAGCAGTGTGTGAAATATCGGGTTGTTTTTAAAGTGTATATATATATGACTTTCTGAAGGTTTTATAAGAGGGTTTTGTGGACATTCCTTGTTTTGTTTTATCTATTTGTCTCAGTTACCAAATCACCAAAAAATGTGATAACCTTATCACTACTGAAACAGTTGGCCTTTGACGATGATTTTTCAGAAATGATCGTCTGACTATTAAATCTGTGAATTCTACCTTACTTCATGTGAGCACTCCTAAAACCACAGCAGATCTGCCTCAAGCACTTGTATTTTTTATTTGTATACATTGTGTAATCCGGGAGCTCCCTTGGTTGGGTCATGTGACAGTCACACACTCAGCCTACACCACGAGAATCACTGAGACTTGGAAAACCTCTTATGGCAAAACAGGAGGTAAATCTGCAAACCTCGTGGTTGCCAAGTGACTTTACATAGGAGCCAGCAAAGCTATGGTGCTGGGGAACCTTCTGGATTTTACAACAGTGCCAGAGACTGAAACTCAGCTCCGTAACTGCCAGACCTCACCTCACCAGAGGGGGGATACAAACCAGGGAAGCTCAGAACTGGGATCCAAAGTTTTACCATGCTGGTCCGTATTGTAGGATTTCTGAATCCATCTAGGAGATGCTTTGTGTAAGCAGAAGTTTATTAAGAGCTCTGGAGCAACAACAGAGTCCCGATCCTCATAAGCAGGAATACATATAGCCACGAAAACAGGTGGCATGATCTCCAGTATTGTACAAAACTCTTATGCCACAATTAGATTAGATATACCATTGTTTAGCAATGGTGTAATGACCATATATAATTATTTCTCAATCTCTTTATTAGAATACTACCAGAAAATACAGGAAGTTTGTATGCAGTATTAAAAAAACTGGAAAAAAAAAATCAGAAAAGCCTTATATAACTTACAGTGGTGAGTATGTGGTGTGACCCCCATTTACACTTGAGCAATAGTAGCATCTGGCAGCTTCATCGGGATTCCAAGTTGAGCCTTCGACAGTCTGAAGAAGCTTGATCAGGAATGCTTTTTGTAAGGGTGGCAGCCAAGAAACCACTTTTTTCATAAGGAGAACAGGGTGATTGGAATGAAGATCAGTGGAAAAGAGTGTTATGCAGTGACTAATCTAAGTTTGAAATTTTACGGTCCAGTCACCGACAGTATTTGTCGACAGTATATATGGTCATTATACCATTGCAAAACGAACAAAATCTAAGTGGCCTTTCGCACAGTACTTTATACGAGTAGCTACTAATGCCTGAGCAAAGTGATGGAAATGGGAAATGTTCAAGCAATAAGAGTCACAGCGTCCCTATTTGCATGAGAACAGGATGGAGAATAAGATTAAACACCTCGGCATTAACATGTCAGGATCTTGGCAAGATGGACAAGATGACTTTACATTCAGCACTGTAGCTTTCCTGGCATCTCTGTAAAGTCCAGACAGGTCTGGTATCAACCTTGCCATGTGTGGCCATTGAAACCTCTGCTTACCTCCTGCTTGGCCAGAGTTGGTTTTCCGAGTTTTAGGGCTTACTCACAATAGGACTTACTCACAAAGCGTGGTTCATGTGACTAGTGTGATCATTCCGTACCGTGCCCAGGTGTGCCTGTATGTCAGCGACCCCAAAAGGACTCCAAAAAAGCCACAAAATTAGTACATCCATTAAGCTGTACAAGACTGAAAACTTGCGTTGTGATTAGGGGTGGGTATCGGAAAGGACCTCACGATAAGATACGTATCACTATACATGGGTCATGACATGATTATATCACGATATATTGCGATTTATTCCACATAGTTCACTGAAAATATAAAAACATCTGAAATACAGGTTATGGTGTACGATCTGAGTCGTCTCAGTACATCAAATCACATTGATATTTAAGCCGACAAGTTGAGCAAAACCCTGTACTGCGAAATATACAGGAGCAGAGATTGTAGTTTATATCCCTTTTTAAAATGTATTTTTTTTTCTTTCTTCAGAAAAATCAATATTTATGATATTTCGATGTAGTATATCCCGAAAATAAATATCGCGATATATTGCTAGATCGATTTTTAAGCACAGCCCTAGTCGTGATGTAAACGTGCTCAGGCAGAGATCATTTAAGCACAATGTGAGCACAGGCCGAAGTGTGTGTCCCTTAGTACTCCTCAGGGTGGGGACTGAGTGTGTGGCTGTCACGTGATCAGACCACATGTGTAGTAACTATGTTGTGGGTGGAAGCTGATAAACATTTATGGTGATTATGGTTGGTCCATTAAATGTTGTATTGTATAAATCGTGAAAATGGTGACATATTTATGTGTTGGGTTTATTAGGGAGTTGCTCCATTCCTCTTAATTATGCTTTGTAGCACTGTAAACATGAAGGTCGTTATCTTAATACCTTTGTAAGATCACCTGAGTGTTCGTTCAAGTCGCTGTATGTGTAGCGGCTCATTATTATGTAGTTCAGTCGTGACCCTCTGTGAGCAATGCTCAAATTTGTTATTTCTAAAGTCACCGAAATGCCTTTTAAATAGATTTCAAGTCAACATTATTGATCCTGTTTTGGGATTAAAGTGGAGGATGAAATCCTGTAGTCTAGTGCAGTGTTTCCCAACCTTTTTGAGCCACAGCACATATTTCACATATGGGACTGTGGTAGCCTAGCGGTTAAGGTACTGGACTCTAGACCGGAAGGTCCAGGGTTCAAATCCCACCTCTGCCAAGCTGCTACTGTTGGGTCCTTGAGCAAGGCTCTTAACCCACAATTGCTTGGATTGTAAGACTGTATTAATTGTAAGTCACCCTGGATAAGGGCGTCTGCTAAATGCTGTAAACGTAAATATATTTCATGTTAGAAAAATCACAAGGCACACCAGCAAACAAAAATATCACAAAAAGTATATTATATTGAAATATAACGAAAATTTTACTTCTCAGTTTACTTACTCAGTGTGAAACCTGGGCCTGTTTAGTTGAACACAAAGCTGATACCTTACTGCCATCTAGTGGAAGAGAATGTAATTGCTCTGCCTGTCACTACACGCCGCTCACTTAGAGTACCAATCTATTGAAATTGGATAATCTTCCACGGCACACCTGATGGTTTCTGGCGGCACACTTATGTGCCATGGCAGAGTGGTTGGGAAACACTGGTCTAGTGTCAACCTATGAACCACTCAGACCATTTCAACACATCCTGCTTTATTACACCAGCTCTTTAAATCACATTGACACCAGAGTAATAGGTGAAACAATGAATACAACGATGGTGTAACCCATCCTTTGTCAGGATGTCCAATTTTGATTGCTGTGCAAAATATTTTGCTCTTCTAGAAGAAGAATTATATTTAGTTATTGCTGGAACAAAATGCTTTTGATTGCACTGTTTAGTTAAAGAGGGAATGTTGTTGGACGTCACAAGTTGGCGTTGTATCTCCAGGTTGTGCTTACTGTACACCTGGAAGTGGTATTGCTGACTAAACACTTAACAGCTTCAAATGTTTAGGGAAGGGTCTCGTCATAATGGTAATGAATGGAATTCTACTGAATTGTCTTTGGGGTTTTCCCAGGTTTACTGTTCAGTTACATGTAAGGTCACTGTAAAGTACAAGTCAGAAAGTCTAAACAGGCCAATCTGGGTTTGAATTCTGGGCTGGACCTGCGATATGAAGGTCAGGGGGTGTGGTTACAAGCTGGAACTCATACTAGGCTGTAGCAGCCTGTGGGTCAGTGTGTGAGTTCACATGCACTTAATAATCCAATCGTAGTCGGATTTCCGCAGTTATGTAATTATTAAAGTGCTCATGTAATCTATACTGCATACTCCAATCTATAAATCAGATAAAGACAGCTGGATTTTATCCCAGTAGTCGGGTTTCTCAGTGCATGTGTACCAGTTTTCCGATTTCAGCCGTTTTAGAGATATGTCGATCTGGCGAGGGTTTCTCTTGCAGATCTGGCAACCCTGGAATTACATGCAGCACCTGCTAAATGTCTATCGAACACTTTATGGGAAACTCTGAAACGCGGAATATGCTTGAGAAAATGAATTTGATCATTTAATATTAAAGTTTGACGTTTACGTCACATTTTTCTGTGAGGTTGTTGACTGGTTGCAAACTATTTTCGCCTGAGGCATGTAAACCAGGAGGTTTCCTATCTGATTACTCAAGTGCATGTAAACTCAATCGGATTACTGACAAAATATGATTTTCTGCGGTTATCGGATTATTATGTGAATGTACTGTGTAAACGCACCCAGAGTTGGTGGCAGAGGATCACATTTTAGTGACAACACAAAGTAAACTGCATGGAAGAAAGGCCTGGCAGTCTACTTCTGTATCTTAAAACCCTACGAATAGTAGAACTATCCAAGTCGACATGGACCCGACACGTTGGATTGAATTAAACCATAGAGATTATAGCATTACAAAAAGCCCAGTCTCGAACCCAAATGAACAAATCCTGACCACGTAGAATTATTTTAGCACCTAATAATTGAACTTTAACCTGTAATATGTACAATGCAAGTGTTTCACAAAGTAATCAGTAGTAATAAATAGTAAAAGTGATTTTAAAAAACACAAAAAAGCTGAATTATTCTGCTGGTGTTTCATTCTGGTTAGCCTCTCTCAAGCTGGTTCAGTTTTTGTATGTGTTTAGTTACAAACTTTTAAGCTACTTTTTGTTTTGTGGAACAGTTTGGTAATTTGTTTGTTTTTTCTTCATTTTTTTAATATTGATATTTGGTGACTGTTAATGGGGATCAAATCATTATTGGGGATCATACTAAAGCAAGTGAGTGCTTTAAATGACATTGACCCTGAAATTAAATAATAAAGACCCTATTTTTTTGTTGCTCCATACATTGTAGCATTCCTTTATTTACATTAGCATACGAGTCCTTCCGTTGAATGGGTGCCATTTGTTTGTTGTAATAGTTTTTTGACACTGAGTCTAACAACAGACATTTGTAAGTATTTATAAGTACTGGTCAATCTTGGGCAACTTTATTTTATTTTTACATGGTTTCTCCTGTTGGGAGATTTTTCAGCACTGAATTAGCAAATACATAAAATGTAACCACATGGCATCCAATTAATAGCATTAGGACACTGAGCTCATTATAATGTTTTATCAAAATGTTGTATTTTTACAGTTAACAAATAACATCTAAAATAATTTCAGTAACAGGATAGGTAAGTTGAGATGGACCTTCTCAGTCATAGTTACAATATCACCAAATATACAGGAAAAAAAATAAGAGAGAACTTACTTTTGGTCTTCCCATGGTCTTCAGAAGATCTAGATGATACAACTTCCTGTTGATCATGTGATCTGTGGTGTGTTCCCTAATTTCTGGAGGGGGAATATTTTAGGGTAACAGGACTGAAAACCTGGGGACTTGACTAAAATATGTATTTTAAAGTAAATTATTATGGATTTCTTATTAAAAAAATATGTCAGGCATAGATGGGATATGGAGGGACTCATGCTATTTTTCAGTGTTCTAGGTAGTTTTTATTAATGTTTTAAATTATATAGCTTAAATTTGCAATTGCATCACAGTGCAGTATTAAATTATGTATACGTGTAATGTCCTGTATATGGAAATGGCACCCATTCGGTGGAATGGCTCATATATATTTTAGTATGTTTATGTATACGGTGGCAAACGAATACACGCCTAATGTATTTGAACATACCACTTTAGGATAAAGATAACCTATTATTGGGTATTGGGGTGGTGCAGTGGTCCAATACACTACCCCACCACCACAGGGACCCAGGTTCGAATGTCAGTGGTGCCCTCCATCCATCACATTGGTATGCTGTTGGTATTTCAGAGAGGGGAATATCCCCATTGTGTTGCAACAGCGATCCCTCCACAGGGCACCAGAGATGTCATAGCCCCCACAACCCTGACCAGAACAAGGATAAAAATGTGCAAGGGACAGTTTATATGCCTATACAAAACACTATCACTGTAAGTGTCAGTGGTGCTTTCTGGCCAGGTCAGGCGTCTCATTTGCACCCAGCTAAAAATGGTACAGGTGTCCTGCTTTCTTTGACTGCCACATTTTATGTCTTCATAGAAATGACTTTTTTTTCTGATTTTACAATTAACAATGAATTATAAAATGTAAAAACACTACAACTAGAGCAGGTGTGTTACAGTAGGACATACAGTACTGTCTAAAAGACATAGCCATTACTTTATGATCATTTCTTTTCATGTATTTTTAAACCTTTTGCATTAGTGTATGAATATAGGTTAGATTTTGCAAAAAGAAATGAAAACCACTGATTCTTGTTAAACAACCAACTGTGGCACCTTTCAGTAATAATACTATCCTTTTAAGAAAAATCTTATTTAAACGTTTAGTTTTAGGGCCATGTTTTGATTTTGGTGTGCTTGTTGTTTTGATGTATGGATGCTTAGGGGGTGCAGGATGTAGAGAGCTCTGGTGTACTCCATTTGGTTCCTTAGTCCTTCAGTTGTGTCGCTATAATGATAAATCCAGTGTTTGCTGTGTTGTAATTCTATGTAGCAGAATCTCTCATTCTCTAACATTACATGTAGTCTTCAATAGAAGAGTGAGTGTTTTTATGTCCATTTATTTAGTGTGTTTTTGAGTGTTTTCATTATTTTTACCAAGATCATAAAGCACTGTATTTTTTTAAATTCTGCGTTGCAGTGAATATGCATAAAAACTCTCCATGCCTAAAGGCTCTCACTTTAGAATTGCCCTGCAGTTCAGTAGAAAGTGATGAACTAACAAAGCATACAGCAACACATTGCTAAAGCAAAGAACGGTACACCAAACATATAGCGGTTTTTAAATTACGAACATTTTCAGGAAGCCTGAATTTCTCTCAGACTAGAGTGTGAGAAGGTGCGGATGCATAATGAGCTTCTCTATTCAGCTGTAAATCTGTGAAGAAATGTACGTTTTTGCTTTGCTTTGAGTCTTTGAAATAACTAAATAAAGAAAAAATTATTTGAGACGAACTAATTGTGCATGTCTGCTTAATTGTCTCAATAGTTACTTTTAGTGGAATGTACGCATTGTTATATTTATTAACATGTAGGTTAGGTTTTGGGTGGTTCAGTGGCTTGGAGGGTAGCACTGTCACCTCACAGCGAGAAGATCCTGGGTTAGATTGCAGGTGGAGTGGTCAGGGTCCTTTCTGTGTGGAGTTCCAGTTTTGGCACTTTTTCGAATTTCAACTTGTGTTGGGAATCCGATAATACACGTAAGTACACAGTCAGAAGGAACTGTACTCTGAATTTTGATTTTTCCCCAGGCAAACGATATGTAGTACGATACTCTCCCAAACTGTCTCATGCTAAATGAGGAACTCTGAGGAACTCTGTGGAAAATGAGGAACTGTTGGGAAATGCAGTGAAGAAGCCACAGTTGTGACAATAGTTTTTGTTTTTCACTTTCAGTACATTATTCAGTAAATGCGTACTTTTAGTGGAATGTATTGAAATTATATTTTCAATACAGTATTTTCAATACCACAGTAGGACTGTGGTAGCCTAGTGGTTAAAGTACTGGACTATGGACCAAAAGGTCCAGGGTTCAAATCCCACCTCTGCCAAGCTGCCACTGTTGGGTCCTTGAGCAAGACCCTTAACCCACAATTGATTGTAAGATTGTACCAATTGTAAGTCGCTCTGGATGCTGTAAATGTATATTTGCTAACATTTTGTGTAGTTTTTTGTCACATTCTTAACACTGCTTTTTCCTGGTCAGGGTCATGTAGTTGGCGTTGGGGTAGGGTGAAAGAGTTGGGAGCTCAGGACCCTACACCTAGAAAAAAATGGCCCTGGTGTAAACATGCCCTGCTTGGGATGCCAATCTAGTTTAGTCTCTCACACACTTTCTGTAAACGCTTAATGCAGTTCAGGGTCACGTGGGACCAGGGTCTCTCCGTCAGCACAGGGCACATGAACACACTCACACTGGGACACTTTAGACACTCCAATGGCCTCCAAATGGAATTTAAATGGGATTTGCACTTCCAGGACGAATACACTGTACAAGCGAAACTTCACACAAGTTCAAATTTGGTTAGGGCAAAATTGCCCTACTACTGTGGCCCTGGTGACCTGAAGGCCATGGTGATCCCTGTATAATAGTACTGTGGAGCCAAAATGGAGGAATTGTAGCCGTGTGTAAGCATAACATTTTATATAACACGCTCTGATTTCTCAAGTTGAGAATATGACGAACATTTTTCATTGCTTTCCTTCTCCTCTGAAGGAGAAGTAAAGTTTGCGTTGCCAATCTTCCAGCCACGCCTTGACCTGCCTGTTTTGAAGAGCTAAGCAAACCGCAGAAGTCTAATGTGATGCAGCTTAACGTCTTTGGAATGCAGCCACTCGGACAACAGGCAGTCTCCACAGAGGCAGTGGCTGGGTTGGGACTTGAACCTGGGTTTCTAGAGCTGCGAGGCAATAGCTCTATACACTGTGCCAAAAGTAAAACCCTAGTTTAGTTTGTGGTGCATTTAATTCTGAAGTCTCTTGTGAAATACAGTGCGTTCCTCCTGCAAACAACAAACCCAAGTGTTTCACAATAGTACATTGAACACCACACTTCATCCACTGGTGTGTCTTCTTACATTTACATTTACAGCATTTAGCAGACGCCCTTATCCAGAGCGACATACAATTGATAGTCTTACAATCCAAGCAATTGTGGGTTAAGGGTCTTGCTCAAGGACCCAACAGTGGCAGCTTGGCAGAGGTGGGATTTGAACCCTGGACCTTTTGGTCCATAGTCCAGTACCATAACCACTAGGCTACCACAGTTCTTCCCACAGTTCTTCTCCCATATCCAATAAACCTGCTGTTTACTTACCAACTGATATATAAAATGATAAATGTTATTTGCTTCATCTGTGAGTGGTCTCAATGATTTGATCCATCGTTTTGTGTGTGTGTGTGTGTGTGTGTGTGTGTGTGTGTGTGTGTACATATTACCTGGGTATTGTATTGTAGAGCAGGAATAGTCATTGCGGTGCTTCTAAATCTGTTCTTGGGATCCAGCCGTGTCCCACATTCACCATTTGTATCTGGGCTAGATATCACTGTGGAATGAACTCTCTACAGGGCATGGCATGAACCATGCGAACAGTACATGTGGACTACTTAGTGCTTTCATTTGTTTTTAATCACGTTTTTAAAAAGAAAGTATTTTATTTTAGTTTGACTGTTTTCACAGGGTTACAATAACAGTTACTGTTCACCAAGTTAGCATTGTAGTACTCGAGTCCAGTCTAGACTCAGTCACGAAACCATAAGTATCCAGTCTCGGTCTTAACCTCAGTTAGACTCTGTCTTTTCTAAGGTGGACTCAGAAATTGTTGTGAAGACCGACCAAGTCCAATGCGTCTCTGAGTAGTTTTAATAATAAACTGAACTTTTTTTCTATTGTCAGCTTTTCTCTACATGAATAAAATAAAATCTGCACTCAGATTTGAGAGTGCAGATAAAAACAAGTTCCTGTTCTTCTCGTTCAACAGTGATCAGGAAAAACTCTGTATCCTTGGGAGGATGAAGACTCAAAAAGTGGCCCAACCTACTTGGGTGGCTTAGATGATATATGTAAGAATTAAACTGAGTTATGTAATTAATTAGTTTAGAGTAATAGTTTAAATAAACAGAAGCTGAATAAAATATATCACAGAATATATAATAGCTAAAATAATTAAAATTTAATATGTAGTTGTAATATAATATGTCTAGTAATAAATTAGAGATAATGTAATATTATGAAGAGTATAATAAAATATAGCATATGAGACAATAGGGTAAATAACATTAAATATTATGAAATATATAAAATATGCATGTCCAGTACACAGAGTCATGCATCCTCTCATTCTCAGGAATCAAAGAAATTGGAGAAATTTGTAAAAATCATTATTCAATATGCCAAATTTGTATTTTAATAAGAAATCTACTTGACTTTTCAGTAAACAGTTGTGAGAAGCTTATAATTTCTTTAGACGCCCATGGAAGAAAACCAACAGTTCTAACTTGTTGAGGAAGAGACCAGAGAGACAGGCTTTGTGGGATATTTATATATTTCTTAACTTCCCTCCAAGACAATAGAGCATTTGGAACTACAAAGTTATCAGATATGGATTGTATCTCTTAAAAGTCTGGAATAAATGGAAGGCAGGTCAACAATTTCTGCTGACATGCTAAGGATTCCATACCAGTCCATAAAGAGTCAGGTCTATTCTGAAACCAACTCATGTTTCATTTGGGCAGCGCAATAATAGAGCTGCATATTAGGCAGGGATGATCCACCCATATCTTTGGGCTTGAAAATTGATCTCTGTTTTTTAACTATTCCAGATATATCTAGAGAGAAAGAGCATTGAGCCTTCTGAATAAATTGGAGGATAAGTGGCAGGGAAGTAAATTTAGTTGTGGGAGAATACTCATTTTAACCATTTTAATTCTGTTGAAAAAGTTCAGTAGGCAAGTTAGCCCACTAGAATAAGTAGTTTCTTCTTCAAATGTTGCTTCCCTGTGTTCTACAATGATTGGGCGCAACAACTGAAATTTGGAATCAGATTGGGCAGTATAGTGGCTCAGTCTTCTAGCCTCACAGTGAGAAAGTCCTGGGTTCGATTCCCGGTGGAGTGGTCTGGGTCCTTTCTGTGTGGAGTCTGCATGTTCTCTGCATGGGTTTACTCCAATTTTGTCCCAAAGTCCTGCTTTAGGTTAACTGGTATCACTAAAGTGCCCCTAGTATATGAGTGTGTGGGTTTTTGCCCTAGAATGCATTGGTGCCCTGACAATCTTGCAACAATCTTGAATGATTAAATGAGATCTAAATAAAGAGTACCAATCTCATGTAGACAGATTGTGTGATGTCTAATTTACTATTAATAATCATGCAGGTAATAAATATTAAATAGTAAATAAATATTTCCCCCCATTTTACCCAGACTTGTCCTAGCTAAGGTTGTATGCCCTGGACAGCCCCTATTCGGTTTACCCTTCCTTATGCATTGTTTTGTGTCAGTGTGGTAACAAACCTGGCTAGAAGGCACTGACAGGATAACAAAACTGCCACTGTGCCATCTCGACACAAATTATTTATGTAATTTATGTCAATTGAAAATTAATATTTTATCTCCTCTACTTCCTCTCTCTTGAAAGGTTTTACTTGTTGTGAATGATTGTATTAATGTAATTTCTATGCATAATTATGTATGTTTCTAAGCTATTAATGTATTTTAGATTGGATGGGGGGCCGTCCCTTGGTTCTTGCCAACTCACAAAAATGTCTGGGGAACCTTGACATTAATGCATTCCCCTTTCTCCTGTAGTGGAACTCCAAACCGTGACATGGAATGTGCATCAGTTCTCTTTCACTGGTAAAGTGGTAAATCACATGGTGAGGTGTAATTGCTTTGGCAACCGATGACAAATGCACCAAACAGTATAATTATCTCCAGAGAAAACAAGTGGGTGACAGGATGATTTTTATATCATGCACAATAAAAATTGTCTCCCCACCAAATTTGCCTCAACAGAGATATCACAAGAACCAATCATACTAAACACACATTGTATTACTTGCACTGAAAACACTGACTTGAAATCCGAAGATTTTTTAACAACCACAAATGATTCACTAGTCCAGCTCACATTTTCCCTGACAAACACAGGGGGTTATTAATATTAGCCCCAGAGTAGATGCATTCTTAGAATTTGCTTAATATGCAGGAAAGCAGGTGACCAGAAAAAAAATAATCATGACTTATATTCGCCTGACTTACCACAATGGACAAAAATGTTTGTGATGCAAAGACACAATTGGAAAAATGTCTAGGTGGAAACTGCTTAATTCCCTAAAAGAAAGCACCCCAAAGAGTAATACCCTGAAAGCCAGATAGCACATGGGTGCAACAGCCAAAAAGAGTGCTGAATCAAACCACTGATCACTGAATCACTGATGCCGCGACATTTTACTAGGCATTTTGTCTGGTATGATACTAAACAAAACAGCCAAAAATGAACTGTATACCAATATGAACTTCTATAGTTAGCAGGAAAAACAAAAAAAATGTTGTTACCAGTGCTAAAAATGTATGGTTGAATTTAGAACCTTAATTCGTTTTTAATATTAATTTTATGATTTTGTTTGTGAACACCTATGTGTATGCATTTGATATGTATGTTAATTCGTTCTAGAAGATTTGAACCGAAAATGATAAATACTGAGGAAATTTTTCACATAACGAATAATGTAAATCGAATGAATCCGTTTCAGACCCCCAGAAAATCCACACTGAATAAGATATTATATGCATTAATGGAGTTGAATTGCACAGGTGCTCCCTGATTTATGATGAGAATATCATAAGGTACATGCATCATGGACCGAGGAGTTTAACGAGTGTTTGGTAGAGCGACCTATACTGTATCATAGCAGAACCTATGATAAATAATGATAGGTATGCTAAAAAGTATAAGTATGTTAAAATGCTTGTGTCATTTAATGAGTAAGGATTGAAAGTGAAAGTGAAAAAAAAAAAAACACTTGGTGAATTCAGGGTGCTAGTGGGTAAGGTACTGGACTATGGACCAGAAGGTCCAGGGTTCAAATCCCACCTCTGCTAAGCTGCCGCTGTTGGGTCCTTGAGCAAGGCCCTTAACTAACAATTGCTTGGATTGTAGGACTGTATCAATTGTAAGTCGCTCTGGATAAGGGCGTCTGCTAAATGCTGTAAATGTAAATGTAGCTGCTAAGCTACCTGCAGTCTGGGTTCTGGAGCATTCAGTTCCAGTTTTCCTTTCGGTTTTCTCTCATAACAAACCTTTTTAAGACCCATGGAGATTTATTTGCACTAAGAATGCTGCACAATAGATGAAAAATAAAGAAAAACACGATAAACACAGCAGAGATCTTCACTGAGCAAGTGATATTGTGAATCTGAATCACTGAATCACGAATCGTGAATCATGAATCGTGAATTGAGATTCGGCTGAAACGAGTCGCATGGCTCAACTCACACAATCTAGTGAAAATGCATCGAGTACCGAATTCAACTGAATTCAGGTGGTTGAGAACCAAGGCACCACTGTATTTTGAAAGTTGTATTTCTTGAAGTGCACTTTATTAAAGGTTGTTTCAAAAATATTCTGATATTTCTGTTCGGTTTTCAGTTTTTAAAGTAGAGAAATTAGTTTGGTTGCTCAGCAATAAATTATTCCTAAGCACCAACATGAAAATAATTGTGATAAATATTGTGGGGTTTCTTTTGCCCGATTGCCCAGCTCTGCTCTCTATCAGTGTTAGGAAACCTCACTGTGAGTCTTTTATCTTTAACAAACACGAGAAGCAGAAGTTAAGATATTTCTCCCTCTTTCACATATTAATGCCGGTTGACTCGCCCTAAAGGGCTGAACCTGCGCAACTTGGCCAAAGCATTAGCTCAGGTTCAATAAATACAGGTTAACCCATGACTAATGGAAATCTTTTAATCAAAGTGCTTTATCCTTTCTAGTTTGTGTTGGTCCAGAGGGTTACTGCATGAAATAATTTTCCAACAACTGCAGATAAATAAAAAGCTGATCCACACTTGCTCACACATACATACACAGTGATTCGCTTCAGGGCTGGCTCCAGGCCATGCTATTTTTAACCTGTTTTCTCGATGTGAGACAGCACTATGGAATTTTTTGCTTCATCTGTCTCACACATTCTGCCTCTCTGCTCAGGCCATGCCCTCCCTGCACCAAATAGGTCACACCCATTCTCATTCTCTTTCTCGTTCTTTGTTGCTCTTTGCATGTCAATCTCTCTCCCCAGTACTTTTCCACTAATAGTTTACATGTGACTGTAAGAGATGGTAGGAAAACTTTAGTGAGCAAAAGGTCATGCTTTGGAGGGGAACGTTGTCACTCCTGCATTAATTTGCTGAATATGTGAATCGACTAAAATCAGACAGACGGATTGAAAGTCCAGCTCCAGTTGCAGGGCTGTTTTCCTCCGTCCACAGAAATTCACAGAAAAGTTCTTCCACCCTTAGAGACTGCTGTGCTTCTGAGAGAGAGAGAGAGAGAGAGAGAGAGGGAGAGAGGATAACTCCTAAACATTTTCCAAGCATTTAGGAATAATAAAATTTGTGCCCTGCATTAAATCAAAGTGCTTAACTACACATCTAGTCTAGTTCCTTAAACAAACAGTCAGTTACACCATTTAAAGACTTCATTTATTTAAAGCATGCAAAAACACCTGCGTAATTTATAATTCTAACACTCCTTCATGAGGGTGAATGAAGTTTATTCATGGCACTAGCACTTTGATCTGGATCTCCATTACAGTTTGAAAGGTCCATGTTTCAGAAGGTGCAGTTGATTTAGACTGCAGCATCAGGGAAATGCTACAGAGTGACCTACCACTAAAGATGCTTTCGCACCGGAGGAACTTTGCAAAGTTCTTAGAACTGTGCCTGCTTTGTCATGTGTTTGCACCACAGGAACTGGAGATGATCGTAGTTCTTAGACCGCTGTGCACAGAGACTGTTTTAGCTCCTACTTTAAGGCAGGGTCTTTTCTCAAGGCACAGGAACCCTGAGTGACTTAGACATGCGGCGATTGGTCCAGACATAATTGAGGCAAGTGCCTGTGTGCTCACCCACCACTTTTAAATATACTTGCCATATAAACAACAGGGGCTGCATTCATAAAGATTCTTAGTGCTGAGAGTTGCTCCTAGTGCCAAAATTCCGATAAAAGTCTTCGAATTGTGGGCGTTTCCCTCTTAAAGTGAGGAGTAGATCCTAGTAAAGATAAACGTTAGTCATAAAGCATCTTAACCTCAAAATAGAGGACTTTTATTAGGGTTAGGAGTTCTCTTAAGCAGAGGAGAAAGATCCATGAAATGTTCTCCAAACACTGAATAACAGTGAGTTAATCAAACGCTACTGATTAGATGCAGGAATAATGTTTGTGGTTGACTTTATTAGAGATTCGCTCTCATTTCCAACCAGCACAACAATGGTGTAACACCCAAAATGAAGGCTACATATAAACCAAGCCCAGCACTTAAATAAAAATGGCAGCACTCCAAGTAATTGAAAAGAGCGAAGCCCCATTTTCTCCAGTCCATAGGCTGTAAAATAGAGTAGTGTAGGATACAAATCACCAGATTGGAAAATAAACTGTCAATAAAACAAAGCAAATAAACACGAATGTGTGATTAGTGTAAAATATGCAGAAATAACCTATGACTGTTATTTCTAAGTAAAGTTTTTTCTTTGTGTGTTTTTGTGTGTGTGTGTGTGTTTTTGTGTGGTTTATGTCACTTTAGCATTACACAGCATTTATACTGGTGTTGCAAATGCAAAGCAAAAAAGCCCTGGAACAAATGTAGTTCTTTTGGGGAGCTCATTGGGGGGGATAGTTCCTCCCAAATTAGTCTCTAGAACTTAAGCTGAGCACTTGAGAGCTGAGGTTCTTTCTCAAAAGCCAAAAAGTGAAACTGTCACTGTCCTGGGTTCAGTCCCAGGTGGAGTGGTCTGGGTCATTTCTGCATGTCCTCTCCGTGTCCATGTGGGTTTACTTCGGGAGCTCCAGTTTCCTCCCACAGTCTAAAGATGTGTGTAAGGTTAATTAGTGTCTCTAAAAGTGCCCCAAGTGTACTTGTCCTAAGGTGGATTGTCTAGGGTTGTTCCTGCCTTGCGTGTTTGTGTAGTTCTGGGTCATTGTCACGCTGAAACGTTGCCGCTGGGTTTATCAGCTCTATTCGCTCCTTCTATCTCTCTTAAGTTTTTTTGTTTTCACTCTGAGCTCCGTGTCAGTGTGTCTTCATGGGCGGGAGCTGCTATTTCAGACAGTGGAAAAGTACTGGCAGTTAGAAAGATGCAGTGGGCTGCCCTTTGTTCATTGTGGCCTTGCCAGTAAGAATCACAAGTGGCTGTATTTCAACATCTAGCACCCGTCCATGTGCACCAAACACCCTCCGACCATTGTATAATGGGGAAGTTTACATTTAGATGATTCCAAAACATGTTACAGTGGTTTTTGAACCCTTTACAATTTTCTGTTTGTGCATATATGACCAAATTAAGCAGATAAGACAACATATTACACGCGGTTATTTATTTATTGGGGAAAATCATTCAGTGTTACATATATATGAGTGGCAACAGCATTTGATCCCCTAGGCCTAGCTGGTAATTTGAAGGTGAAGTTAGAGTCAGGTGTTTTCGGTCAATGGGATGAGAATTAGGTGTGAGTGGGAGCCCTGTTGTATTTAAAGAACAGTGATCTATCAAAGTCTGATGTTCACGACACATGTTTGTGGAAATGTATTATGGCACAAACCAAGGAGATTTCTGTGGACTTCAGAAAAAGAGTTGTTGATCCTCATCAGGCTGGAAAACTCATATTAAAGAGCCTGGACTCGGCCAGTCCACATACCGCATACAAATGGAGGAAATTTAAGATCAATGTTACCCTCCCCAGGAGGTGTCGACCAGCAATGATCACTACAAGAGCAAGGTGTATAATATTCTGTAAGGTCACAAAGGAATACATGGTAACTTCTAAGCAACTAAAGGCTTCACATTGGTTAATGTTAATGATCATGAGTTCATTATCAGGATAGCACTGACCAACAATGGTGTGCATGGCAAAGTTGCAAGGACAAAGTCATTGCTCTCCATAAATGACATTGCTGCCCATTTCGTGGCACATGGCCAATCCAAAAGGTTATTGGAAAAACATTTTCCAGATGGATGAGATCAAAATATAACAGTAGTAAGTCAAGTCAAGTCAAGTCAGATCTATTTATATAGCGCTTTTTACAATGGAGCATTGTCTCAAAGCAACTTTACAAGTTTAGATTATCTCCTAATATCTACGTCCAATCCCAAGTCTGTAGAAAGAAAAACCTGTCAAACATGATGATGGTGGTAGTATCAACATTTGGATCTCTTTCGCTGAATCTGGGTCAGGACGGCTTGCCATTATTGATGGAACAATGAATTATGAACCTTAACAGCAAATTTGAACAGAATCTCAGTGAACTGAGTCTCAAGAGTATGTGGGTCATGCAGCAAGATACAGACTCTAAGCACACAAGTCATTCTGCCGAAAAAAGGTTAAAGAAGACTAAGGTTAACACTTTGGAAGGATTAATAAATAGTCCTGACCTTAATCCAATAGAAAGGTTGTGAGAAAACCCACCAACATCCCAGAGTGGAAGCTGTTCTGTATGGAGGAATGGGCTAAAATTCTGTGCAGGACTGATCAACAGTTACTGGAAATGTTTAGTTTCAGTTTTTGCTACACCACATACTGAACACAAAGGTTCACATTCTTTTGCCACACACAGATATTTACTGTTGGATAATTTCCTCAATAAATAAATGAACAAGTATGATATACATCTCATTTCTTTAATTGGGTTCTTTTTATCTACTTTTAGGGCTTGTGTGAAAATCTGACGATGTTTTTCACTCTTTGTTTGTGAACCCAAACTCTAAAGTGTTCACAAACTTTCAAGCACCACTGTATGTCTTTATATTTAACTACTAGATTTTGTGCATGTTTGTGTGTAAAACCAGTTTCACTAAGGTCAACTAGGCTTTGTAATTAAAAGTCACAGCTCAGGTCAGTCACGCTAACAGTGGAGGGATATCTGGATTATTAATGATCAACTTCCTAATGTGGAGAGCTGTTAATGTTCAGTTAATGTGTAGCCCACACCGAGCAGTCAGACGGTAAATTAACAGGACACAAATACACCTTTTCTCATATGGCATAGTTTCCTTTTTTCACTGTATTTTAAGGGTCAGAGAATAGGAAGGAGGAGTTTGGGGGGGGGGGGTAGTTCCTCCCAAATTAGTCGCTAGAACTGTTTGGTGCAAATGGTGTACCTTAAGCTGAGCACTTGAGAGCTGAGGGTCATTCTCAAGAGCCAAAAAGTGTCAGTTTCACTTTTTGTCCCATGAGAAAGACCTTCAGCTCTCAAGTGAGTTTAACTCACAATCTTTAAGTTACTAACAAGGAGGAGTTATGGTCCTTTCAGTGACGCTAACGGCTATAATCTGTTGAACTTCTCTGAACCTGTCTGACTCATTCTTATCTTGTTTCATCCTGCTGTTGATTAACTGTAATGAATTGTGGTTTGAGGTACGAAAGGTGCTTTGATTGTGCTTTTGTATGTCAGATTGATTATGGTAAACTCTGACATAAGGTGTTTGATGATGGCTCAGTTCAGATTAACATCTCAAATTGGATTAGAGCTGGGCAGATCTTGTGCAGTCTGAACAGCTAAACCACACCAAGTCTGACTTTTCCTAATTGAATTCAAGACACAATTGTGTACGGATCCTTACAATTGTTCGGAGACAGATTTTGACACACCCTCTCAGTCTGACTGGTCTGATCATATTTGGTGTGGACATCAACACTCAACACTTATCAACTTCAGAGATCTGTGATGATAAAAGCAACATAAACATAAATAAACTCCAGCGTGAGGAAATAATTCCACTTGTATTGAAGATGTGACATGTCTTCTGTCTTTGTTGGAAGATGCATCCGCTCATTCAGAGTGCCAGTGCAAATGAAAACATTTAACACAACGAGAGTGAAATATAATCATACCTCAGCACTTCCCATCATCTTCCAACTCATCAAATTAGGTTCTCAACGCACTTTGACCTATCTTGGCATTTTAATTCGATAGGATTTTCTGGACAGTTAAAATACAATTTGACTGACCATTTGCCATATCACATACAATAACACCGTCTGGCCAAAACCAAAGATCCAGTTTGTGAAAGAATTGTCCAGCCAGCCAATTAAAACCTGAAATAAGGCTAAGTATTGGTGTACTATCCCTAGGAGTAAAAGGTGGTACATGTTATACAGTATAACCTGCTAGATATCTAATGTTTGTAACACGGGCAATGCAAGGGCAAGGAGAGTACGTAAAGGTAAATGGCAAATGTCCGGCATCTGACATATGACGTTTCTTCAAAGCGCTGACCTGGATTTACCTTACTGCCTCACCTCAAGACAAAACCATTTAATGAGGATAAATAATAATCATTCAGTTGTTGTCCAGGCACGACTGCAAAGTGAACTGAAATAACCTCTCTCCTCTCACTTATATAATGTCCTGCTCCACAACATGTGATACAAAGCCACAATCCAATGTCTCTACGTTTAAGTATCTGCCCTCATATCATGTTAGATCTTAAACTTTGACTTAATTTGCACTTTTTTTTCAAAACTGGAACTGAATGAAATTTTACATGTGAATGTAATGATGATATATGTAAGTGATTACAATATTAGAGTGAAAGGATAAGTTTATTGGGGGAAACAACTAAAAGGAGGGTCTAGTACCCTGTTGAGCCACCTCTAGCCTGGATACAAGTAGAGATACGGTTAGATATGGAGGTAAACAGGTTCTGTATGGTATTTTGTGGTACATTTGCCCACAGATGTTGCAGCTGGGACTGTAGATCCTGCACACTCGTAGGCTGCCGAAGCTGATGTCCCAGCTGTCCATAAATACTCGATTGGCCATAAATTTGTCAAGTCCGCCAACTGGCGGAGACATTCCTGGGAAACCCAGCAAGAAGCCGGAAGCCCTGCCAAGAAAGACAATGCGTGACTGCAGGATATAAAGGACATATCACTGAGTTGTTAGTGTCCCTCATATCCCTACTAGGGGTGACTGACTGTTATATCTGATGGCTCCCCAGATCATCACACTAGAAGTTGCGGCAATGTGTTGCTTTGCCTTTTTAGCACTTTCTTAAATTGACCATTGGCTCCAGAAAGATGCAGCTATTCTGTTTAACCATTGAAAATGATGACATACCCTCTTTTATTGTGTAAGTTGATGCTGCTGATTTTGTGAAATTCAGGTTTGATTATCCAGTTCCTGTTTATGTCTATGCAGTTTGCATGTCTTGTGATGATTTTACAGGGTTATCAGGTTTTCTGATACATCTCAAAAACATGCTGGTAGGTGGACTGGCTTAGGTGTGAGCAAGTGAGTAATACTGTGCAATACACTGATGCCCTGTCTCATGTTGCTGGGATTGGTTCTGGACCCCTCGAGACCCTCAACAGGACAAATAGTTTACTAAAGATGACAGATTCCAATTTTGGAATACTGGATCTAGATTAAATACACATGGACTATAGTTCCTGGAAAAAAGCTGTGCCACTGGAATATATCAACAGTCTCACATTACAAGTGGAAAACCATCACATTTGTGTCAATGGAAAAGCACCCTGTGGTGAACCTATATTTAAAACAACCTAATATAAATAAACCTCATTTTACATCCACTGTAAATAGCCCATCCGGTTCAATTACTCTCAACAACAAGCGTTAGTCCCCAAAATAAGAAAGACTGCAAAAGTGAGGAAACACATAAGGCAGAATCTCTAAAACTGCAACATGTATTGCTTAAAGACATTGACTGTAAAATAGGAATGTGCCGCATAACATCTGTTTGAACAGTATCCGTTTGCATATATGGTCGTGGTCCTATAAGAATATAATTCTTATTATTGAGGTTATTAACACACTGAACCCAAATGTTACCATCCCAGATACATTAGCTGCTGTGAAGACCCATGTATCAGTGCAGCTGCTGGTGCAGAAAGCTTTATTAAGCACATGTGGCATCAGTGTGAGCAGACTAAATTATGAGCAACATTTAGCTGGCTCCTTATAAGTGTCGAGATGATGATAATGAGCAAATCTTACCACTCAGGTGATCGGGAGACAGTGGACTAGTTTCTATTTGAGAAGTAGTTTCTACAACCCCAATTCCAATGAAGTTGGGACGCTGTTGGAACACGTGCAGAATGTGGCTTGGCATTGTGTTGCTGCAATAAGCAGCATATGTTGCTCCAAGACCTGTATGGACCTTTCAGCATTAATGGTGCCTTCACAGATGTGCAAGTTACCCATTCCATGGGCACTAACACACCTCCATACCATCAGAGATGCAGTCCAACAATCCAGACAGTCCTTTTCCTCTTGGCCCGGAGGACACGACGTCCATGATTTCCAAAAACAATTTGAAATGTGGACTCGTCAGACCACAGGACACTTTTCCATTTTGCCTCAGTCCATCTCAGATGAGCTCGGGCCCAGAGAAGCCGGCAGCGTTTCTGGGTGTTGTTGATATATGGCTTTGGCTTTGCATGGTAGTTTTAACGTGCACTTGTAGATGGAGCAACGAACTGTGTTCAGTGACAATGGTTTTCTGAAGTGTTCCTGAGCCCATGTGGTAATATCTGTTACAGAATGATGTCGGTTTTTAATGCAGTGCTGCCTGAGGGAGCGAAGGTCACGGGCATTCAGTGTTGGTTTTCGGCCTTGGCGCTTGCTTGCAGAGATTTCTCCAGATTCTCGGAATCTTTTGATGATTATTATGGACTGTAGATGATGAAATCCCTAAATTCTTTGCAATTGCACGTTGAGAAACGTTGTTCTTAAACTGTTGACACTTAAACAACACAATATAACTCCAAGTAAATCAATCTTCTGTGAAATGAAACTGTCCACTTAGGAAGCGACACTGATTGACAATCAATTTCACATGCTGTTGTGCAAATGGAATAGACAACAGGTGGAAATTATTGGCAAGACACACTCAATAAAGAAGTGGTTCTGCAGGTGGGGACCACAGACCACTTCTCAGTACCTGTGCTTTCTGGCTGATGTTTTGGTCACTTTTGAATGTTGGTGGTGCTTTCACACTCGTGGTAGCATGAGATGGACTCTACAACCCGCACAAGTGGCTCAGGTAGTGCAGGTCATCCATGACTGCACATCAATGCGAGCTGTGGCAAGAAGGTTTGCTGTGTTTGTCAGCGTAGTGTCCAGAGGCTGGAGGCGCTACCAGGAGACAGGCCAGTACACCAGGAGACATGGAGGAGGCCGTAGGAGGGCAACAACCCAGCAGCAGGACCACTACCTCCGCCTTTGTGCAAGGAGGAACAGGAGGAGCACTGCCAGAGCCCTGCAAAATGACCTCCAACAGGCCACAAATGTGCATGTGTCTGCACAAACAGTTAGAAATCGACTCCATGAGGATGGTACAGTGGGGCAAAAAAGTATTTAGTCAGCCACTGATTGTGCAAGTTCCTCTGACTTAGAAAGATGAGAGAGGTCTGTAATTTTCATCATAGGTACATTTCATCTATAAGAGACAAAATGAGAAAAAAAAATCCAGGAAATCACACTGTAGGATTTGTAAAGAATTTAAATTGTAAATTATGGTGGAAAATAAGTATTTGGTCAATAACAAAAGTTCAACTCAATACTTTGTAACATAACCTTTGTTGGCAAATGACAGAGGTCAAAACTGTAGCTGGTATTTTGGCCCATTCCTCCATGCAGATCTCCTCTAGAGCAGTGATGTTTTTGGGGCAAACGGACTTTTCAACTCCCTCCACACATTTTCTATGGGGTTTGAGGTTTGTCTGGAGACTGGCTAGGCCACTCCAGGACCTTGAAATGCTTTTCACGGAGCAACTCTTTCCATTGCCCGAGCGGTGTTTTTTATTTGGGATCATTGTCATGCCGGAAGACCCAGCCACATTCCATTTTCAATGCTCTCACCGATGGAAGGAGGTTTGGCTTAAAATCTCACGATACATGGCCCCCGTTCATTCTTCTTCCCTTAACAAGGATCAGTCGTCCTGTCCCCTATGCAGAAAAACAGCCCCAAAGCAAGATGTTTCCACCCCCATGCTTCACAGTAGGTATGGTGTTCTTGGGATGCAACTTCTTCCTCCAAACACGACAAGTTGAGTTTTTACCAAAAAGTTCTATTTTGGTTTCATCTGACCACATGATATTCTCCCAATCCTCTTCTGGATCATCCATATGCTCTCTGGCAAACTTCAGACAGGCCTGGACATGTACTGGCTTAAGCAAGGGGCACTGCAGGATTTGAGTCCCTCTCGGCGTAGTGTGTTACTGATGGTAGCCTTTGTTACTTTGGTCCCAGCTCTCTGCAGGTCATTCATCAGGTCCCTCTGTGTAGTTCTGCTATTTTTGCTAACCGTTCTCATGATCATTTTGACCCCACGGGATGAGATCTTGCATGAAGCCCCAGATCAAGGGAGATTATCAATGGTTTTGTATGTTTTACAATTGCTGTGGACAGGTGTCTTTTATACAGATAACGAGGTCAAACAGGTGCCACTAATACAGGTAAAGAGTGGAGGACAGAAGAGCTTCTTAAAGAAGAAGTTACAGGTCTGTGAGAGTCATAAATCTTGCCTTGTTTGTGGGTGACCAAATACTTATTTTACACCATGATTCACGATTAAATTCTTTAAAAATCCTACAATGTGATTTCCTGGATTTTTTTTCTCATTTTGTCTCTCATAGTTGAAGTGTAGCTATGATGAATATTACAGACCTCTCTCATCTTTCTAAGTAGGAGAACTTACACAATCAGTGGCTGACTAAATATTTTTTTGCCCCACTGTACTCAGATCGGACCAATTAAGCATAATCAATTAACCTAATGCATGTCTTTGGACTGTGGGAGGAGGAAACCGGAGCACCCGGAATAAACCCATGTTTATTCCCAACAAACTCCACAACCGGGGGCCACTGTGCTGCCCCAAAAGAGAGAGAGGTAAAGAGGAGCTGAGCGAATTCAGAAAGACTGATTTCGATTTTCATCATGCAGTATTCAACATCGAAGTAGCCCAGATATCTACATGTGACCTTTTTTATGATTGGTTTTAGACCTATCAGCAGGTCTTGGGGGTTTTAAGAGAAGGTTAAAGTTGTCGTTCTTGCAAGCAACATCCCTGTTAACATAACAATTACTATTTTTAATTGAACATAATAAATACAGGAATGTTTGCATGCAAAACATATAAAATGTACTGAGACTCCAACGGCTTTCTGTTGCAGCTAGGATCAAACTCCTGGCTTTTCTGCCTCACAAGGTTCATGCTCCATGTCATTTACATTCTTTGGTTCAGAGTTACACCTGCACACTAACTTAGGTCTTTCAGCTTCAGAGTGTCTGATACATTGTTCGCTGAGATCTGACCATGCCTGCAAGGTCAGATCTCAATGTTTCAGTGTCCTGGCTCATCACTGGGGCAATGAGCTCCCCACACTAGTCCTAGTGTCTCTCTTCTTTTTGCAAAAATCTGAAGACTTTAATATTTGCTGTTTGAATATATTTTGTTAAATGAGGATCATTAGCTTCTGGTCTTACAGGAAATTTATACTACATGTAAATAATAATAATCTTAATTTTTATATCAGGCTTGTTAAAAAGTACATAACAAAGACATAGCAAAGCAGCAACGTTGTTATTGTTACAGTTCGCAATGGAAAAAACTGGTGAACCGTGAAAGAAAAAAGTAAAAGGGGTTTTAGGAGCCAACTGCAGTTAGCTCCAGATGGAAATGAATCAAAGAGTAAATAAATAAAAATAAAGTAAATAAAACAACGGAAAGACAACAAAGGCAGTGGCTAGGGATCAAACCCTGGGCGCTGACGTCAGTAACGACTACGTAAAACGAACATGCCAGTCAGCCACTGCAAAAAAAAAGTGCATTGCCGAAAGCACTCAGTGCTCCCAAGTTGAGCCGTGCTTACGCGGCGAACCGTAACAATAACAACGTTGCTGCTTTATGTCTTTATTTTGTACTTTTTAAGAAGCCTGAAATAAAAAATAAGATTATTATTATTTAGTCATTTGGCAAAGACTCTTTTCCAGAGTGACAGTTGAAGAACCACCATTCACTTGATGAACTACAAGTATAAATTTCCTGTAAGACTAGAAACTAATGATACTCATTTACCAAAAGGGGGTGACTTAAAGCCCAAAGGGGCTGCCAATGAGTGAGGGAGAAGGTGGGGGACACACGTGGGGCCTAGTGATGTGTCAGTCGTGACCGATCTGGCTCTAAGAGCCGGCTCTTTGAAATGAACGACAGGAGCCGGTTCCTGATTGTGAGCCGATTGTGAGCTGATTGTGAGCCGAGAGAGAG
Organism: Ancistrus triradiatus; assembly: GCA_025084515.1. Taxonomy (NCBI): domain Eukaryota; kingdom Metazoa; phylum Chordata; class Actinopteri; order Siluriformes; family Loricariidae; genus Ancistrus; species Ancistrus triradiatus. Next base: position 202,881 of record JAJAGP010000580.1, on the reverse strand, counting down.
AGAGAGAGAGAGAGAGAGAGAGAGAGAGAGAGAGAAAATAATACATTAAGCTACATTAAGCTACAAAAAATCTAAAGACCCACTTGGGAGCCTAAAGAGCTGGCTCTTTTTAGTGAGCCGAGCCAAAAAAGTCGGCTCTCTGAAAAGAGCCGGAATTCCCATCATTAGTGGCGCCACAGCAAGCAAGCCAAAGCCTTGGAGGAGACAACAAAGGGGAGCGGAAAGCGGGATTTTACCCTACACTAACCAAAAACTACACCCTAGCGGTAACCTTGGGCCTCCAAGCCATACACTTCCTGGTGGTCTACGAATACTAAAAAAAAACCCACAAAAAAGAGCAAAAGCCGCAAGCGCACGCACGAGAGATGGGTGGGGTCTCACAATATGCTGTAAGGATGCGACACCTGACAAAGCTGTAGAGTGCACTTAAATACTCTGGCCCGCAGGTGTCGCCAATCGTGCAATCAGCACTACAGGAACACTGGTGCATGCGCGATCGCACCAAGCATGCCCAGGCCGGAATGTGAGTCGACACTGCCCTCTAGCGTAAAGGGATTGGGTCAGTGCGACTCGTAATAGTTAAACAAATAAATGCACTATAATACGATCATAAAATCTGCTTGCTTTGAAAACCTTTGTTTTGTTTAAATTTGGAAGATGAAGCTATTAATGACCAACCTGATACTGCCAGTGAGCCAAGGTTGGTCACCCTTACAAAAGCAGAGAAATGATTCAGTACAGTAAATCAAACATCCTGGGCTCTTAATGTATTCAGTCAGAAATGTAAAGGGAGAGTTATACAACATCAGCAGCTTTGTTAGTTTTATCACCTCTGTTCTTTCTTATTTTCTTCACAACACTCACAAAGGTTTCCTGGTGTTAAACTCTGTGTTTTTCATTAAACACCATCCACAGCTGAACAGAGGTTTATTCATGTACAGTGGTTCAAAAAAGTATTTAGTCAGCCACTGATTGGGAGACAAATATATTACACTTGGTCTTTTATTTATTGAAGAAAATATATTACATATTAGTGAGTGGCAAAAGTACAGTGGGGCAAAAAAGTATTTAGTCAGTCACTGATCGTGCAAGTTCTCCTACTTAGAAAGATGAGAGAGGTCTGTAATTTTCATCATAGGTACACTTAAACTATGAGAAACAAAATGAGAAAAAAAAATCCAGGAAATCACATTGTAAGATTTTTAAAGAATTTAATTGTAAATCATGGTGGAAAATAAGTATTTGGTCAATAACAAACAAGAAAGATTTCTGGCTCTCACAGACCTGTAACTTCATCTTTAAGAAGCTCTTCTTTCCTCCACTCGTTACCTGTATTAATGGCACCTGTTTGGCTTCGTTATCTGTATAAAAGACACCTGTCCACAGCCTCAAACAGTCAGACTCCAAACTCAACCATGGCCAAGACGAAAGAGCTGTCGAAGGACACCAGGAAGAAAATTGTAGACCTGCAGCAAGCTGGGAAGAGTGAATCTACAATAGGCAAGCAGGTTGGTGTGAATAAATCAACTGTGGGAGCAAATGGAAGAAAATGGAAGACATACAATACCATTGATAATCTCCCTCGATCTGGGGCCCCACGCAAAATCTCATCCCGTGGGGTCAAAGTGATCATAAGAATGTTGAGAAAAAATCCCAGAACTACACAGAGGGACCTGATGGATGACCTGCAGAGAGCTGGGACCAAAGTAACAAAGGCTACCATCAGTAACACACTATGCCGAGAGGGACTCAGATTCTGCAGTGCCAGGCGTGTTAGGTGGGAGTCTAGGATGAGCAGACGAGTAGAGAGGTTCCAGTTCAAAAAGGATATTTATTATAATAGTTTCCCAAATGTGAAATTGAGGACCGGAGGAAAACAATGAAAATAATACTGATGATGCTAAAGGAACCGATAAAGATAATAATAACGATATGATGACAATAAAAATAAGGTCAATAATAATAATGATCAAGATACTGCTAATAATAATAATAACAACAATAATAATGACAACAATAACAACACAATAATACACAACCAAGGGTAAACACAGCAAACGGAAAACCGGGTTGAGCTAATAAACCCTAGCTGGCGAGCCAAGAGCAAAGCGGACAGTAGGGCACTAACGAGGCTACCAGTAGCGACCTGGGGGATAAAGGAGGCTATAATATTTAGCAGCAGTGACCAGTCGAAATGGGAAGCAAACAAGACTAGGTGTAGCGACCGAAAGGTAAGGAAGTTATCAGGGCTAGCAGTAGCAACCGGGCGAAATGGGGAGCTAACAAGGCTAGCGGTAGTGACCAGAAAGGTGAGGAAGCTATCAGGGCTAGCAGTAGTGACTGGACGAAACGGGAGGGTAACAACACTGGCGGTAGCGACCAGAAAGGTAAGGAAGCGATCAGGGCTAGCCATAGTGGTCGGATGAAATGGGAATCTAACGGGACTAGCAGTAGTGACCAGAAAGGTAAGGAAGCTATTTGGGCTAGCAGTAATGACCGGGCGAAACAGGAAGCTAACAATACTAGCGGTAGAGACAGGAAAGTAAAGGAAGCTATCAGGGCTAGCTGTAGCGGCGGGATAAAATGGAAGGCTAACGGGACTAGCAGTAGCGACCGGAAAGGAAAGGATGCTATCAGGGCTAGCAGTAGCGGCCAGAAAAAACGGAAGGCTAACGGGACTAGCAGTAGCGACCAGAAAGGTAAAGAAGCTATCAGGGCAAGCAATAGCGGCCGGACAAAACAAGAGGCTAACAGTACTAGCGGTAGCAACCGGGAAGGTAATTAAGCTATCAGAGCTAGCCATAGAGGACGGATAAAACGGAAGGCTAATGGGACTAGCGGTAGTGACCAGAAAGGTAAAGAAGCTATCAGGACTAGCAGTAGCGGCCAGATGAAACGGAAGGCTAACAATACTAGTAGTAGCAACTGGAAAGGTAAGGAAGCTATCAGAGCTAGCCATAGAGGACGAATAAAACAGAAGGCTAACGAGACTAGCAGTAGCGACCGAGCGAATGAAGGAAGCTATCAAAGTTACCACCAAATACATATAAGGTGTGGGCACAGCCGCAAACAATAAGCCTGGCGGGCGCAGGCGCACGAAGGCAAAAGCGGGCGAAACCACAACGCAAAGTCCACGAGCCGAAAATGCAACACAAAATACTCCAAGGCCGAACCGTGAAGACGGGAGGTCCGGGCGAGAGAAAGAATGGAGTAGGGTAATCCTTAAAAGTCCAGAAACACCAAACCAAACAGAGCCAATGCTCCCGAAACGCAGCTGGGAGAACGATGAACTTAAATAGATCTCCCAATCAAAACAAAACTTGTCCCAGGTGGGACCGCGGCTGTCTTGTAGCCGAAGGGGATTGTGGGCGATGTAGTCCCAATCGCCCACCAACGTGAAATCCCCGTTCTGGCCGCAGCTCCTAACAAAGCGTGTCCCCCCTGATTAAGCCAGTACATGTACAGGCCCGGCTGAAGTTTGCCAGAGAGCATATGGATGATCCAGAAGAGGATTGGGAGAATATCATGTGGTCAGATGAAACCAAAATAGAACTTTTTGGTAAAAACTCAACTCGTCGTGTTTGGAGGAAGAAGAATGCTGAGTTGCATCCCAAAATACCATACCTTACTGTGAAGCATGGGGGTGGAAACATCATGCTTTGGGGGCTGTTTTTCTGCAAAGGGGACAGGACGACTGATCCGTTGTTAAGGGAAGAATGAACGAGGCCATGTCATCGTGAGATTTTAAGCCAAAACATCCTTCCATCAGTGTAGAGCATTTGAAGACGGAACGTTTGCTGGGGCTTCCAGCATGACAATGATCCCAAACACCACCGCTCGGGCAGCAAAGGAGTGGCTCCGTAAAACGCATTTTTCAAGGTCCTGGAGTGTAGGGCCTATCAGTCTCCAAACCTCAACCCCATAGAAAATGTGTGGAGGGAATTGAAAGTCCGTGTTTCCCAGCAACAGCCCCAAAACATCACTGCTCTAGAGGAGATCTGCATGGAAGAATGGGCCAATATACCAGCTACAGTGTTTGCAAACCTGGTGAAGACTTACAGGAAACGTTTGACCTCTGTCATTGCCAACAAAGGTTATGTTACAAAGTATTGAGTTGGACCAAATTTATCGATCAAATACTTATTTTCCACCATAATTTACAATGAAATTCTTTAAGAATCCTACAGTGTGATGTCCTAGATTTTTTTTTTCTCATTTTGGCTCTCATAGTTGAAGTGTACTTATGATGAAAATTACAGACCTCTCTCATCTTTCTAAGTAGGAGAACTTGCACAATCAGTGGCTGACTAAATACTTTTTTGCCCCACAGTATCTGTTACGTCCAGATCTTAACCCAGCAAAGTTGTGCTGTATAAATTTTCTTTTACATTTCTTTTATAGCAGCGGGGTGCTGACATAATGGAACTATTGTGCCTTGTGGAATTCTGATGAACAATCAGGTTTTTCTACCATGTTTATCTTAAAATCTAACAACACAGTCATAATGGAACTGTGGTATATTCGCAATAATACACTGAACGTTTGTGTTCTAATGTGAGAATTCTGATCTGATCTTTGGCTGCAGTACACCAGTGCCAATATCTCTCGTTATATCACTCCTGCTTGTGTATTATTGCTTAATTAAAGTTAAAGCTTCAGTCAACCAAAAGATAAAAATCATTAAAGAAAGCACGCAAAAATCTGTAATAACTCAGAGATTTGTATAATGAGATCAAAAGTCAAAAGGAATTACAACTTTTTTTTCAGGTTACACATTTTTACCTTGAGTTTAAAAACACCTACTTTGCAGAAGTGGACTCACAATATAATCTCTCCAGAATTCAGATAAGAATCCTTCACCTCTGCTGACACCAGCTTATGGAAAAGCATCGTAATCAATCTTGGGCTCTTGGTCGCTGGGTAACGTCAGTCCTATAATGAGCCAACAGTCTCTATAGTGCAGAGTCAGAGAATAGACATACCCATTATTACAGTGTGAAAAGCAATCAAAGCGTGATGCAGTCAACAGTGAGATCTGAGATCTGTGTGTGTGTGTGTGTGTGTGTGTGTGTGTATTTTGGGGCTTATTATATGTTTATATGGCATTGTGGGGACCAAATAAGTTACGCTCAGACTGAACCGAGACAACACCTCGCGACAGGCGTTTCTCGCTAAGTTTATAAGCGTCACCAAACAGCTGAATCCAATCACCAATCCGGGTCCCGTGACCTGGGAGGGATTCCCTAACTGGCTGGCGAAACCCCACGTGACCTGTCGCGGGATCTTCGGCAAAATTGTCATGCTCACTCATAGTGGCGGTGAGCGAGGGGAAAATAAGAACAAGACTGTGGGGCATGACATACCTCCTACCAAATAGTCCGAGATGGAGCCAGGAATGGCCCCTTGGACTCTCCATGTTCTCCGGCGGTTTCCCCTTGGGACGACACCTAGGAGGGTTCTGGACTGTTGTTGTTGGTGATCGAAGTCGTCGACGTGCTGCTGGCGATCGGTGTCGTCGTCATGTTGCAGAGGAGTGGAGCTTCCGTTGTGCTGCTGTGTAGCCAAGGCTCTGTCAGGTCCAGAAGTTGTCTTCGCGACTAACTCTGGAACAGAAGTCGCCCTCGTAACATTCTAATGGAATGGGAGTCACCATAGCGGCTGACTCTGGATCAGAAGTCCCCCTGACGAACTCTAAAATAAAATTCGCCCTCTCAACATTCTCTGAAACAGACAAAACCAGCTCTGACTTGACAGTTTTTGCAAGGAGCGCTGACTTGATATTCTCTGGGACAGATGCCAACTTGGCAGACTCTAAGATGAGCTCAGACTTCACTGACACTGGAATGAGCTCTGACTTGACTGACTCTGGAACGAGCTCTGACTTGACAGACTCTGGAGCGAGCTCTGACTTGACGAACTCTGGAGCAAGCTCTGACTTGATGAACTCTGGAACGAGCTCTTACTTGACGAACTCTGGAATGGGCCTCGATTTGACTGATATTGGAACAGACACCAACTGGAAAGTATCTGCAAGGGATGTCGTCGGAATGATTTTTATGATGGGTGTCCTCTGGACGATCTCTGATGCGGATTTGCTCTGGGCAGTCTCTGGGATGGTTTCTGTGATGGGCGTGCTCTGGACAATCTCTGAGGTTGACATGCTCTGGATGATCTCTGCTACTGGCACCCTCTGGACGGCCTCAGGTGTGGACGTCCTCTGGACGGTCTCTGAAGCTGATGTGCTCTGGCCAGGCACAGGCATCGACATCCTTGGGGCAGGCTCTGGCACAGATATTCTTGGAACAGGCACTGGCATGGATGTCCTTGGAACAGGCACTGTCATAGATGTCTTTGGACCTGGTACGAATGTCCTCGGGGCAGGCACTGGAACCGATCTCCTCCAGACCAGCTCTGTGACTGCTGTCTTCTGGACAGACTCAGAAACTGCTGTCTTCTGGACAGACTCTGAAACGTCCTCTGGACATGCTCATGAACGGACATCCTCTGGACAGGAACTGGAACAGACGTCTTCTGAATGAACCCTGGAACTGACATTTTCTGGGTGGTCCCAGGAATGGACATCTTCTGGGCAAACATTGGCACAAATGTCTTCTGGATGGACCCTGGCACAGACGTGTCCTGGACAAGCTCACAAACTGACGGCTTCTGGGTGGTCCCAGGAATGAACATCTTCTGGACCGTTACTGAATAAGGTTTAGCTCTGGTGAAAGCTATAACCCTGTTACAGCTGGCTAGAGGTGCATCCAGCAGATGGCATCTAGAACCCCCATGACAGGTTGAGGTTTGGTTTTGGGGGCTTGGACCGCTCCAGAAGTGGAGGAGCCGTTCTCCTGAATGAGACTAGCAATCTCCTCCAGCTTCCATTCCTGCTCAGCTAAGCGCTCATAAAAACCTGCTGATTCCATGGTTAGGCGAGGTGTTCTGTAACGAATCACCAGACGGGGATAGGAATCAAGTGCAGGTATATTTATTAATAACTCAAAGAAACACAGTTAATGTGAGACTTGACATAACCAAACAACAGAACTAAATGTACATAAACACAGCTAACTAAAATACAAACAGAAGCTAGCATGGACTTAATGAACCAACAAACCTCTTGTACAATGCTAAGAGAGAGAGTGCTAGGACGCTCAAACTACCTCAAAATTACATGACACATGTAGGGCTATCAGGAAGTCCTCACGAAAGAAAAATGAAGCACCAAAATGAAGCTTAAAATGTTACAGTTAGCCATATTAAAAACGAATGACGAACCGTGTAAAATAAAATATAAGGGTTGAGGACCCAAATGCAAATTCTTACCCGGCTCCTGGCTAGCCCTTGGGGGCCCGGCAAGTTACCTTAGTTTGGGCGTGGCCCAGTTTTGGCAACCCAAACTTATAGAGATGCCCAGTCCCCGACGCAGACAGCATCGGTACCCTGCCCAGTCCAAACAGTCATCACTTGCTGCAATGGACTGAGAACCTGGGTTTGATCCCGCCTTTGCTCCCATCCCCCCCATCAAGATGGTCCCTTTGCCACGGGCCAACTCTCCTAAGCAGACAAGGTCCCAGGCAGGTGTTGGAGTTTGTGGGGGAGTTTGTGGAGTTTGTGGGGGAGTTTAATCAGCTAGCCATCACTTCCAGGTTTAATGAACAAGCCTTAATGGACCTCTTTATGCTTGGTCTTAACGAGGAATTGCAGGATGAACACAGTCAACTCGAGTCCCCTTCCTCATTATCCAAGCTGTATGACCTGGCAATTGATGCCGATTTCCGGCTTCACAGTGCCAGGGAGAGGTCTGGTGCCATTCGCACCTCCTTTTCCCAGGCTGACCATTTCAGCCTTAAACATCCTGCATTCAGCATGGCCTCGAAGGGTCCCCCGCCCCGATCTCCCCGATCTCCCCAATCTTAACCTCGGCCTCTGAGGTTATTGAGGTCTAGCCCACCTCGAGTCTTCCCAGAATTCTCGAGCAAATCATGACCATTGCTGCAGCCCCGTGGCACTGCACATGTATCTGAGCACGCTAGCTCTGTACTCAAGCAGCTTATGCTGCTCAGTTCCATGCCTGAGTTTGCCGTGCCTATTAGCACCGCATCTGAGCTCGTGAGTTCCATGCTTGAGCGCTTAGCACCGCCTAGCACCATACAAGAGCTCGCCACATCTGTAAGCCCAGCATCTGAGCAATTAAGCTCCATGTCTGGGTATTTAGCGCTGCCTAGCCCCATACAAGAGCTCACCATGCCCGTAAGCCCTGCATCTGAGCAACTAAGCTCCATGCCTGGGCATTTAGCACCCCCCAGCTTTGAACCTGGGCTCACCACTCTCGTAAGTTCCGCACCTGGGAAGTTTAGCCTTGTGCCTGAGCGTTTAATGCTGCCTAGCCCCATATGAGAGCACGCCGTGCATGTAAGCTCTGTAATTGAGCTCTTAGCACCACCTAGCTCTGAATAAGAGTTTGCCGTGCTCGCAAGCTCTGCACCTGGGCAGTTTATCTCTGTGCGGCGCGCATGTAAGCTTTGTAATCGGGCTTTTAGCATCGCTTAGCTCCGAACCAGACCAACGTAGCTCTAAAGCAAGTTGGGCCAGTCCGAATCTCACACACCGGTCACTACTGTCGACCCCTGTGCCATGACAGATTCCTGAGCCACGATTGTTGGTCCTGATGCCCGCGCCGCAGTGACCCAGACTGATTCCTGCGCTGCGATCGTTGGTCCCAATCCCCGTGCCATGGTCACCCAGACCAATTCCTGTGCCGCGATCGTTGGTCCCGATCCCCATGCCACGGTCACTCAGACCAATTTCTGAGCTGCCAGCACCGGGCTTCGCCCTTGAGCTGGTCAGGTTGCCCTCAGGGCCTAAACCAAGTGTTGCTCTTGGCATGACCTGCCCTGCCCTCCTTTTCAGCCCCTTTGTTGAAGCTTGCCCTGGTTACCAGGGCCTCCCAGTGCTCCAGACGCTCAATCCCAAGCGTGTCCGGCAAGCCAGAGGCGCTCCGGAACAGGCTTAGGGGCATCGGGATGCCGCCCCTTGGGGGGAGGGTACTGTTGCCACCGCAATTGCGCATGCCAACAAATGCTATCCTGGCTATTTAAAACCTCGCCAAGCTTGGCAGGTGTTGCACCATACAACCTCGCATGTGGCTTGCGTCCCTTGATCACATTTGCGGTTTCACGTTGCGATTGCTGTTCGCCTTTTGTGCCTGAGACCTCACCCGTCTCTTGCTCGTCATAGAGCCATCCACACTTTCTTTTCGTTTCTTTATTTTGTCAGGGAGAGCAGACAAACTGGGTCCGTTTAGGTGCTCAGTTCCCGTAGCGCCCGGAGGCATGAGGTAATCGTTAGGGAGTAGATCTAGTGTAGGGTAAGCTTTCGCATCTTTTGTTTTCTGTGCTTTCTGTTTGCGATGGCTTCCGGCTTTTTCTCCCTCCTCGCCGCCTGACGCTACACGCCGTTCTGCACCTGGCATTCTCCAGGCTGGCACGTGCGGGGGTTCTGCCCCCCGCCCTTCGCTCTCTCTCCAGTGTGGTCCTGAGCTTCTGTGTGTGCGTAGACTTAATTGATCTCCTTTCACACAGGGAAGCTCAGTCTTCCTTGTCTTTTGTTTGAAGCTTCCCCAGTTGTCTGGTGGAATGTTCGGTTTATCCATTGATTACCGACACGTCTGACCATGGTTCGCCTCTCAGCCACTGAGGTAGCTTCCTTTTTTTATTCATTTATTTATTTATTTTGTGTGAACCATTGTTTTATTTCTTTATTTTATTTTGGTTCACCAATTCCATCTGGAGCTAACTGCATTTGGGCCCTCAACCCTTATATTTAATTTTACATGGTTTGTCATTCGTTTTTAATATGGCAAACCGTAACATAAAACTCCAAACCTACACGTAGTCCACCATGGACGAAAGAGCAAAACCAGAACGTATTCCACCATGGACAAAGGAGAAAAATCGGAACGTAATTCACATACATCAAAGGCCGGAAAACAATAGCGTAAGTTACGCTAAGACTGAACCAAGACAACACCTCCCGACGATTGTTTCTCACTACTGAGTTTATAAGTGTCACCAAACAGCTGAATCCAATTGCCTATCTGGGTCCCTTCACCTGGGATTCCCGGAATGGGCTGGCAAAACCCCACGTGACCCATCGCGGGACTGAGAAATTGTCATGCTCACTCATAGCGCCAGTGAGCGAGGGGAAAATAAGAACAAGACCATGGGCCGTGACATTACTAGGGTTAATGTGAGGGTTACGTATAGGTGTAGCTTTAATTAGCTACAGTAATATTATATCAGTAGGTTTGTGTTGGCTTCAACTCTCTAGCATTTACCCTTATCTCACTTGTACCTTGTACAAAGGCCATGCTTGAATTTAAACACAAACAAACAACCACACAAGTGCTAGCATGCTTGTAGGATTCCCATGAGTCTTGTTTGAGTGACTCTACACTTCGCTTTCAGGGAAATCATGAAACCTGGAGGAGTTGAATAGCAGACAGTCAAAGACAAAGACAGATACATAAATACACACATACATACATACACACATAAAAACAGACAGACACACACAGAGCTTATCAAATTAATTTTACACCAAATGCTAACCTTAACCTCAGTAAAGTAATATTTCTGTGTTGATTTTTTTTTTTTAAAGAAGGTTGCAGGTTTCATAAAAAAATGTTAAATTTACTATTTTCCTTTTTTTTACTATTTACCAACAAAATGTCTCAATGTTATAAATGTCAGATATTTCTATTCATGTCAGGATATACACATTATCTGTGTTTTCTGGTTGTGTTCTAATAAAGAGACTGAGAAATAATTAGATATACTATTGGTAAAACACTGGTATAGCTAATCTAATGGTGACCTAAGACTTTTGCACAGTACTGTATATTACTGAAAGCTCTAAGCTTTATGTAAGATGAACTCAGTGGCATACATCTGGGAACAGTTTTGAAATTGGCTAACAAAGAAAAGTGTTCTGGCATAGAGTATGCCTTTTTTTTGCAATAGATGTTTGCGGACTCATTTATTTGTGATTGATTTCATGGTGAAGACGGCAAGTTAGACAAAAACTTTATTAAACTGGACATATTATGTAAAACTCACTTTTCAGCACTTGTGTGCATACATTTGGTCATCCGGAGTGGCCACCAAGCCACAAACTGTGAAATCTGACAACCCAATCATTTTTGTGGGCTGCCTAGGTCTGAAAAAAATGGGATTCAACAAGCAGTTGGGATTTGGCTCGGTTTCATACGTCATTAGAAGTATACTGCCTGACTTCTGAGTAACTCCATCCACCGCTTCCACTGGATCTGCTAACATATCAAAGTTAACGTCTTGATGCATGCTCAATGATCCAGGTAAGAAAATCCAAGAAGTTGAATCTGTTCATCTGGACATAGATTTTATTGGAGAAACGTTTCGTCACTCATCTAAGTGACTTCTTCAGTCTCAGCAGTTGGAAAACTTC